>JBBDGP010001236.1:0-150000 GCA_037952835.1 Lithobates septentrionalis
CATTTCAAGCCCGAGAAGTTCAAATGGCATTCGGACACCCACGTGAAGATGTGGACTTGGGTTGGGAGAACCTGTTCTGCCAGTGGCCACCTCATCCTGCTCCTTCAGGCGCTAACAACCGGTTCCCCAGGATGTCCCATTGAGATCCACACCCTTGAGGAATGGGCTCCAGCAGAAAGATTCCAACCACCTCATCCAGGTACAGTGTTTCCTGTCACAACGGCATAGGTCACCCCTGCGAGAATGCCAAAAGTTGTCGGACACAGTGAGAGTGATCTTGAGGTGGTGGGATCGGTTCGACTCCCTTGATAGCATACTGTACCGATAGGCACACATGCCAACCAAGCATTCTGCAAGTTGTGGTCCCCAGTGGCATGTCCTCAAGGTCTGTCAAGAGGACCATTTCGGGCCAATCAGGTCAGGGGGTATTTTTTCTGCCCACGATTAGCAGAGTGGGTGCAACAGGCTTGCTAGGATTGTACAATCTGTGCCATGTATGAAGCTCCTCCCAAAAAGACTACCCCAGTGCCAATTACGACCTTGGTACTCTTTGAGTTGGTGAAGATAGACTTCCTGACAGATTCCAGCTCCCCCTCTGGGTTCTGCTACGCCCTTGTCTATGTGGGTCATGTCACTAAGTTTGCCCTGGTAGTGCTCACAGAACACCAGACAGCCTCAACCATGGGCAAACTGTTTTGGAAACATGTGGTCTAGCCATACAATTGTCTCAAGTGCATACTCTCAGACCAAGGCCCAAGTTTAAATAACAAATTCTGTCAGAATTGTGCGGTTGAGTGGTATCTGGAAGTCCCACACCACACCTTACCACCCTTAAGGCAATGGGGTCTGTAAGCATTTCAACAGCACCCTGCTGGGAATGTTACGAACTCTTGAGCACATGGAGGCCATAGTCTGGGCCTACAACAATATGGTGCATAGGCCACAGGCTATATTCTACTCTTCCCAACGTTCAGACAATACGGCCAGTTACCTGTGGACCCCTTACTGGATTCTCTTGAACACCCTACTAACTGTACCTGGGTGCAAGAACATTAGAACCAGCTACGCAAGCAGGTGGATCTGGACCAACATAAAGACCTGCCCGAGGATGCCATCACAGACAAACTGCCACTGCAACCAGAGGACCGGGTGTTGGTAAAGAACAAAAAATATGAAAAGCAGCAAATTACAGTCCAGGTGGGAGCGCACCCCTTATCGGGTGGAAACGCAACCCTTCCCACCAACCTCAGTGTATAACGTGGTCTCGGAGGGCCCTGAACCTAACAAAAAAGGGCTCCATCACAACTTGTTGAGGCCTTGCGTACTGAGTGGGGATTGTTCAACTACGCTTGCCGACAGAATGGACGATCATAGTTACATAGTTATTCAGGTTGAAAAAAGACACAAGTCCATCCAGTCCAACCATAAAAAAACAAAAAAAAACAAAAAACAAAAAAAAAAACAAAAAAAAAAACTCCATGGATATCTTGCCTATACAGGAACATCCATTTGAATGGTACCTGCCTCCCACTGAACCCAAGCCTCCGACCTCCGTTGTTGTCGAAGAGAGATATACCAGGAACTATGGACAGTCCCGAAACCACTCCCGGAAACTGCCAGTCCTGGCTATCTGGACTCTCTTGAGGAGTCAGTTACTTACTCGGGTGGAGAGGGTGTGGTTGGCACCGGAAGCACAATTAGAAGTTGACTACTCTGAAGGTTACATCACAAAGGATAGTAAGGCTTGCCGCCCAATGTGGTCTAACTGCGGGCAACTCCCTGCAAATTACTCTGATTATGTTGTTTGAAATGTGTTGCCATTGCCCTAATTATGTTTTGTTCTGTTACCTGTTGTTCTTTACTGTGTTCCGATGCCGAGGACAGCATCTGTCAAAGAGGGGGGAAGTGTGGGCAGGTGCAGTCTGTATTCTCCACTGCAGTTGGTGCTGACTGCAGCGGCAATGCAGGTGGGTGGAAAAAGTTGAAAGGAACTTGGTTCCTCTATGATTTGTTTGGTCACAGGGAGACAGCTATCCGATTGGATGCTGACAGCCCATGTGACTCTGGTGGCCATCTTGGGTCAGGCAGGCTCCAGGGCTTGGTGTGCTTTTGGCCTGTGGCTAGCATAGGAAAAGGAACCCCGTCTGTCAGGTACAGTACTAGAGATAGGGACAGGTTCCAGAGGAGTAGGCAAAGTGCAGGGACTATGTGTACCTTCCAGGAAGCCTTTCCTTTTTTCCTTCTGCTCCTTCATGGCTGATGCTGTATGCTGCTGAATGGCATCCGCCATTCTGTATTTCGTGGGTCCACCGCTGTCTCAGTTGTAAGTGGCCCCAGTCAGGTGTGCTCCAGTGCTGTATTTTGGCCTAGGCCAACAAGGCCCAGGCCTAGGGTGGCACTTGACAGGGGGGCGGCGCCGCCCCCAGCCTGTTTGCACATTTATCCAGCACAGCGGAGCACAGTGGCAGGCAGCATATCCGGGACTATGGGATGCAGAAGGGCCAGAAGCTCTGGGCGTAATAATTAACTGGAAGAAGGGGGCGCGGGTAAAGTTCAGTGTGCAGGCAGCCCTGGGGTTAAAGTCTCCCAGCTGAAGATACAGACAGAAAGCAGAGCTGCAGCGGGGTGCCGAGTGCGCTCCTGTACCAGGCACCAGTGTGTACATACATTGGGATCTCACTCTGCCTGACAGTGGACTTCTAGTCCCGGCCCCTGCGTTGACATCATTCAGATGGGACAGGAAGGGAGCGTGGCGCTGATAAACTGAAATAAGTGCTGTACTAAGTAAACTTTGCAGCAGCAGATCTTGCTTGTATGGTGCAGTATATGGAGAATGTGGGACGGGAGGAGCTGAATGTATGGGGGGGGGGCAGGGGCGAGAGAAGAAGCATGTGCTGGGGGAGGGGGGTGAAGCTCTGGGTAAGCTCTGTACTGGGGGAGAATGGGGGGGTGAGGCTTGTAGTGGGTAAAGGGGGAGGGTCAGAGTTAAGGGAGGAGTACTGTACTTGGGTGGAAGAAGGGTGGGCTCTTTGTACTGGGGGGGGGGGGGCGCTCTGTGTAATGGGGGGGACTAGGGGGTGAGGGGAGTCAGTACTGGGCGGTGGGCGCTCCGTGTAATGGGGGGACTAGGGGGTGAGGGGAGTCAGTACTGGGGGGTGGGAGGAGAGGGGAGCTCTGCAATGAGGGGAGAATGAGGGGCAGTGGCCTACCTAGGAAGTGTGAGGAGGGGGGGTTGTGGCTCACACCAGGTACTACAGCTCTAAGGTTGCCAAAGCAGATCAAGTCCAATGTCACACACTGTTGTCAGCCTGTATGGTTACTCACAGTGGTGCCAGCACCTTACAGGGCACCATTACTAAATCACTCCACTCCTCCTGCCCACCCCATAGTAAAGCATGCTTAGTTGCCCTGCAACTACTGTTGCTTAATAGCTAAGCAACAATAGTTGCAGTGTCACTAAGAATGCTTTTCTATGGGGTGGGCAGGAGGAGCGGAGTGATTTAGCAATGGTGCCCTGTGAGGTTACACTCCTCCCGCATAGGTCCTGCCCACATAGCATCATACTACCATACGCATTCTCTGGCAGAAAGTGTGGCACCCCAGCCGCAGCACAAATATAAAGGTTAGAATCTGCCTGAAACTGTAAGACCTATATTAAAGTGGAACTTTACAGGCAGGGATTTTAATGCAGAAGAGACATGATTTGTCTCTTCTGCATTAAACGTACTTACCTGCCTGTCCTATGCTATACAGTGCGCCATGCACACCCTCTGCGGAGTTCACTCTGCTCTATGGGCGGTCGGATACAAACGAACTCTGCTGTCCATTTACACCCAACTGCAATCTGATCTGATCCGCCCAGATGGAGGGGAACAGATCCCCTTCCGTTTGTTTTTAGCGGACTGGAATGGATTGGAGATTGCACCTGCTGCTCCATAGAGGAGAATGGAGGGTCCAATTGGCTCTGCCTGAAAAACAGACAGGCAGATTCAATTGGACTGCTCATGTGAAAGGAAGTGGTGGGACAAATCTAGATGAGGGGGGTGTCCAAAGGTGGGGGGGGGGGGCACCCAATTTTAGTCTTGCCTAGGGCAGCACAAAATCAAAATACACCCCCAGTGTGCTCATCGCTGGGCTTATTGTTTTGCCGAACTGTTCTGCAATACACTGTTATGCCGCGTACACACGTTCAGACGTTCAGACGGAATCATTCCATCGGATATTCTGATCATGTGTGGGCTTCATCGGACTCTTTCTTTCAAAAATTCTGACGGACCTAGAAATAGAACATGTTTTAAATCTTTCAGACGGAAACGGGAAAACCGTTCGGCTGTATGCTATTCCGACGGACCAAAAACGACGCAAGGGCAGCTATTGGCTACTGGCTATTGAACTTCCTTTTTCTAGTCCGGTCGTACGTCATCGCGTTCTAAACGATCGGACTTTGGTGTGATCGTGTGTAGGCAAGTCCGTTCCAGCCGAACTCCGTCGAAAAAACCGTCAGAGTTTATTCTGACATAAAAAACGGTCGTGTGTACGCGGCATTACTTGTTGAAACCATGATTCTGAGTAATTCCTGCCCGCTACACAATGCTGCACCCAACCCACAAACCACTGCTGACAAAGAGATCAAGTGCAGATCATATATCAGCAGCTATGCCCATGTGAAAGAAGCATTGAAATTGTGTAAATCTTTCAGTGAATTTTTGTGTTGGTAATTTGAGAAAACTATTCCCCTGGTGCTGGTAGTACCAGTAAAATCAGAATAGGGATGAGAAGGTAAGTATAATATAGCTTGGACAAGGGATAACAGTTATGGCTGTGCTTGCAGTAACAGAATATCATAGATGACCCTTGAGCTTTTGATGAAGACACCTACTGGCAAGGTGCCACCATAAATAAAAATAAATTGCGGTAAATACACCTGTCAATCAAACATGGACATAATTCCATATTTTCCACCTTCCTGTCTAGTTATACCACCCATGTCATGAGACTCTTCTGCTGACTGCTACAAAGAGTAATGAAAAATAAGAAACGCTTTAGGAGAGGCTCATGCTTTAAAGCTACTCTTCAAAACTGCAGTGTCAGGAAAACGAAGAACACGATAACATGAAAATGCATTAAATCACATTATTTTCCTGCATGCGTGCCCTTATGTTTCCTTTTGTAATTTCAGGTGTGGATAGCACGCTTACATAGAATGCTTACCAAGCGATAAGGAAAGAAGTCATATAGATTCCACAGTTTTCTGTTGTCACATAGAATTTTCTATGAAGGCTTGTTAGTTCGTCTTTTTTCATATGAAGCTGTCAATTACTAGTATATGAAACCATAGTATCATTTCTTTCAGTTTTTTCTTTTTAAAATTTAATGTAGATCTACAGCCAGTTACTGAAATCTCATGCAAAACTGGACTGGCGATTCACTGCACAACCAGACTGAGGAAAACATCTTTGTAAGTTTAATAATTGGTCTTGGATACAACCCTTACACTCTTACTTTTTATTTGAAGAGTGTGCCATTTAATAAACTAAAGCTGGTCATGCACATTTTTTTTACTCCACACAAACAAGGTGGGTGGAAAAATCCCCCCAGCTGGGTCATGGTATACTGACAGCGGCACCCATTCTGGACAGAGCACTGATGAAGTGGGTGCACCCTGGAAATGTGTAAACCATGGTGCAACGTTGAGGCTGGGTTCACACGTCCGGCTGCGGGTTCGTGTCTGGGGTCCGGTGCGGGACTGTTCACTGGTTCAGGTGCGATTCAGGTCTAAATTTTTGCCTGAATTTGCACCTGGACCAGACCCAAACATGCACAGGGCCCTTTTTAAATCTGGAACGCGGCCACCCCAGACATGTGTGAACCGGCTCCATTGAGAGCCTGTCACACCTATCTGTTATGCGACTTGGATGTGGGAATATTCGTCATCCAATTCGTATATGTGTGAACCCAGCCTGAGTTTGTGCCCATGTTGGAAATTCACGTTCTGATGGTCAGACAGTTATGCCAGTTTGTCAGAGATACTTTGAGCTATGACATGCGAGCATATCAAGTTTTTTTGGGGTACAATACTTTTATATAATAGAGCTTCATTGAGGATTTTACACTACACTGATGCTCTTGTAAGTGAGGTTTGACTGGTGGCTCATCATGTCCTCCATGCTTCCCCCTCTCGTTGGACACCAAGCAAGGGTCATATGAGAAGTTCCCCTTTGGGGTGGGTTCTTTGGACTCAAGGTGGTCTTAAGGTCCTAAGCCACGTGTGTACCCATGACAAGGAGTTCCTTCTTAAGCTTCTTCATCCCATGTCCTACACACTTGTACTGGTGTACTGTATGTGTTGCAGTCAGAGGGACAGGCTGAGCCACTGCCCACTCCACTAGTCAGTGTACCTCTGTACATCATACTGACAGGGGAGTAAAGACAGATCTGCTGTTTGTAGTAATTGCGAACAGTGATATGTCTCCTCCCCCAGTCTTCCCATCCCCTGCCCCATTTAGAAACACTATATAGGGAACATATTTAACCCCTTGATCGCCCCCCTAGTGTTAACCCCTTCCCTGCCAGTGACATTTACACAGTAATCAGTGCATTTTTAAAGCACTGATCGCTGTATACTGTAAATGTCAATGGTCCCAAAAAATGTGTCAAAAGTGTCCGATCTGTCCGCCGTAATATCGCAGTCTCACTAAAATTCGCAGATCACCGGCATTACAGTAGAAAAAAATAAAATAAAAATGCCATAAATCCATCCCCTATTTTGTAGACGCTATAACTTTTACACAAACCAATCAATTTACACTTATTGGGATTTTTTTTTACCAAAAATATGTAGAAGAATACATATTGGCCTAAACTGATGAAGAAATGTGTTTTTTAAAAAATTTTTTTTGGATATTTATTATAGCAAAAAGTAAAAAATATTGCTTATTTTTTCAAAATTTTTTGTTTTTTTTTGTTTGTAGCGCAAAAAATAAAAACCGCAGAGATGAGCAAATACCACCAAATGAAAGCTCTATTTGTGGGAAAAAAAGGACGTCAATTTTGTTTGGGTACAACATCGCACGACCGCCCAATTGTCAGTTAAGTGGCCTTGTCATTAGGGGGGCAAATCCTTCTGGGGCTGAAGTTATCAGTCTTCTATTGCACTGGAGAGGCATATTTTTTATTTCTTCACATGGTTACCCGTATCTTGAGTCTTGGTTGGCATGTTTAGTGGTGAACTCGGGATGATCAGGGAGCGTTGGAGTCGTAGAGTGAAAGCCTTGGAGTGACCTTATATGCAGTACATGACTTCTCTTAAGAAAGGGAGTCATGTCCATTTGATAAGCAGGCACTTTATCACAACTTGGTCATGGTGGCTGGTGGTGTTAAATTCATTTAAAGGAGCACTTTACACGGATTCACTGGATTTGAGCATTGGGACTTACTTTTGGACTATTTATTATTTCCTTTGATTCTTCAAGGAATTTTATCACTGTTCACGGTCTTTTAATAAATTTTGGTCTTAAAGCAATACTTTGTACAATTATTTGATTTTAGTGCAGCACTTTTTTATATACATAGCCAAAAAAACACAGATGGAGGTACTAACCCTTCTATGCTTTAACCGAAGTTAAAACATTTTGGTTGGAGACACAAAACATCCAGAATGAAAGATTAAACTTTCCCAGAGAAATATGTAATGTAAAAGTTCAGTAACAATCTAAAGAGACACTTACATTTAACACTGCTTGACAAACTCTTTGGTGCGGAGGTATCAACAGTGGCTGAAAGCAGAGAAGACATAACATTAAAATAATAGAATTTTTAGATAAATCTGAAGCCTAAGCAATGTGAGAAGATACAGAGAGAACAGGATTTAGTACATGATTGAATGTACAATATACACTTGAAGTTCTGTGTAAATTGTCAGAGCTATATAAATACCTGTAATAATAAAAAGATATAAATAATTAAAACCAAAAAGTTATAGATATCCTAAAAACCTCCTTCTACAAATTGAAGCGCTTAGGAATAGATGAGATAAAATGAAAAACGTTTATAATTGCCAATTTAGGTACAACCAGCTGCTACTGAAATGACTTACTCAAGGTAAGTCGACACATTAAAATATATATGTTTGTATTGATTTTGTATATATTTTAGATATAAATAATTGGGTACAGCTGGCCAATAAAAGCCTGAAAACTGCAAGAGATTCCCAAAATATGAAGATTACACATTATAATTAGACTTTTTCTGGTGGTCTGAGGTGCTTGATATTTAGAGAAGATTTTAGAACAGTTTTGGGTTCCCACAGTGTGCTAAAATTGGTTTTGAAAGTAATTTTTTATTATATCATTATTTTGTTTCTATTTGTGTAAAGAGAATGGGAGCATGACAAATCTAATGTAAGTCCCGTAAGTCTTTGATGCTCATGACAAGAAGTCAGAAGAAAAAGTCAATATTTTTCCAGGTGCCTCATAACTCCCCTTTCATGAAATAATGGACAACAAAGTTTAATATAAAAGGATATAACCTATACGGATTTGGGTCATTGGTCAGGCAGAGATGCCTGTAATGGCTGCTTGACCAGCGACTCAAATCAGTTTACGTTAAATCCTTTTATATTGCGTTCTGTTGTCCAATAATCCTTAATTTACTGTCAGCATCAATGCCCTGAATAAGGGGGAGTTTTGAGCCCTTGAAAAGCATTGACTACTTCTTTTGACTTAGAAAATGTTACGTGCAATAGTGTCATTACATTACTATTACGTCACCAGCGCATGCGCTCTGAAGGGACAGCATTCCGTGCTGTTCCTTCAGAGCCCTACCATAAACCATGCTTCCCGTGACATTTTGCCTCAGCCATTCAAAGGACCAGAGACAGTGAACCCGGAAGGAAGACCAGGGGAAGATAGAAGCCCTGTCAGCGTATTTCTTGGCTCTGAGGAAGAGGGCAAGTCACTCGAAACACGTCAGCCTGTCCCACTCATATTGTCCCTCTATGTGATGTGACATATTGAGGGCTTGAAGCTGATGTATTAGGACAAGCTTTGACGTACCTGTTAGTTTATGAGTATATTACCTACTATTACTTTTTAACAATAAAAGATATTTTGTGGATAATGCACTAGGCTGGTGCTCCCTCTGTTTGTTCTAAAGTGTTTCATAATGTGTTAGTACTCGATGCATACTAGTAGATATTGCCATTACCTTGCAAGGGATTTTTTTTTTTTAAATGCCAAGGTTTACCACCGCTTTAATGTAAGATCTCACGCACACTGCAGCTCAAAAATAAAGCAGTTTTTTTAGAGGCATTTAAGCTTTTATTTCAGTTTGAAGAAGCTTGTGCTCTTATGCACGTTTTTATAGAGCTTCTTCAAGCTCCTTTGAGCTTCTTTGAGCTTTTTCGAGCATAATCAGCTTTTTTTCACAAACACTCCTAGATAGTATTTTCTTACCCACTGTTTTTTCGCGCTTTCAAGCTTCTTTAAGCTTTTTTGAGCTCTTTTGAGCTTTTTTTGAGCTCTTCGGGGCACTAGCTCTTCTCAAAAACATGAGTTTGGTGGGGGGCTTTTTTCTGCCTGTAAGAGCATATGCCTGAAAACGCCTGAAAAACCCATAGTGTGCAAGGACACATTGGCTAACATGGAGGGGAGTTTCCAGGCAGAGAAAAAAAGAGCTCAAAAGAGCACAAAAGCCTGTAGGAGCCACTTCTTTGAGCTCCTTTGAGCTGAAGTGTGCATGAGCCCTAAGTGCATATTTGGCCTTTACTATTATGTAAATAAAACAACAGGATTACCCTAAGTGGGGATTTTCTTAAAGTGGTTTCTAAAAGTTTAAGGTTTTTTTATCTTCATGTATTCTAGGAGCGCCAGCAGGGGACCTGAGAAGAGGGGGATCTGGGCTGCTCTGTGCAAAACCACTACATAAAGCAGGTAAGTATAACATATTTGTTTTTTTAAAGAAAAAACTTGCCTTTAATATTACTTTAATTTTATGTCTGAGAAATATCGATGAGGAGGAGGGGGAAAGTGGAAGAAACCTAACCACTAGTGGGGAAACAAGTGGAGACTAACCACGGTTTTGGTGGTAAATTGGGGGAGGAGAAAGACCCAGGATTTATCATATAAAGCGCTTGTAGACCTACTTATTTTTATAAGAGGTCTACAAACTCTGGTGAATGCTTGAGACCAGTGATGGCTGGTGTTTTTTTTGTTGGGGGGGGCAGCAAACAACCGAACCTCCCCCTGCGCGGCAACTCAAACTTACCCCCACCGCTGTCTGCCGGTTGGTCCACTGGCACTTACCCCATCTAGGCGGCCATCAGCAGGCATCGAAGGAGCAGCGGCAGGGATTGGGCATCCGAGGAGCGGCGGGGATCGGGCATCCAGACATCATCGGGAACCGGGCATCCAGGCATTAGCCAGCGGCTTTTCTCCTCCTCGATTCTGCCGTGTGTCTCCTCCCTTCCTCCTAGGTGTCCAATAGGAACACCTGTCCTTTCAGCCAATTGGGTGAGGGTATCAGACCCGCTTCCTGATTGGCCCGGAGGAGGATCAGTGTTGCAACAGCGAATATTCATTCGCTGTTGCAACACTTGGGTGGGCTCCAGTCGCACGATCTGCGTCCCGAGCCCACCCTATTTTGAAGCCTATTAGAGCCTCTGGCTTTAATCAGGTGCTTCAAAAAAAACCCTGGCTGCTGTAATTAATGCACCTGGTGCCCTGAAAAAGGCCGGATGCATGAATAGGGGTTGGCATGCATGAATCTATCCATTGCATATAGGGGGTGGCCTGGAGAGAGGGGGTGGTGCTTGGGCACCCCTGCTTGAGACACTGGATTGATGAGCACAGTGAAGGAGATCCATTGTAGTGCCACTACAATGAAGAGCACAAGTAATAGGATTTTACATTTTTGCTTTGATACATGTTCCTTGGGGAAGTGTCCAGTCCCCCATGCCATCTCTTTAAAATTCCCTTGCCTATTTTAGCGTAGAAAATGGCCATTACTGATTTTTTATATTTGGCTCCTATTGACTTCAATGAGGTTTGTATCTGGCACCCGAACTTTAGTAAACTGCACTGAACCCGCCCCCTTTAACCAAACCCAGGTCTATTCAGCTCGCCCCTAGCCGCAGGTATCTGCAATGTGCTTGCTGCAGAAATCCACAAAAGCAGCAGAGATGTCCAGGTTTGCATGGCTACACTTATGCTGCGTACACACGATCGGACATTCCGACCACGAAATCCTGGGATTTTTTTCGGACAGATGCTGGCTCAAGCTTGTCTTGCATACACACGGTCGACAAGCTGATGTACAACGTGTACGATGGCACTATAAAGAGGAAGTTCAATAGCCAGTACGTCACCCGTTGGGCTCCTTCTGCTAATCTCGTGTTTATATCGTGTTAAAAGTTTGGTGAGAGACGATTCGCGATTTCCAGCCTCGTGCTTTTCATTGTTACTGCTCTTCAGTTTGTGCTTGTGGGTTTGTATCTAGTTTTCAGTGCGTGTTGTCATTTCACATCTGGTTTTCAGTGCGTATTTTTATATTACTTATTTGATTTTCAGTGCGTTCTTGTCCGCTCGTTTCTGATTTTCAGCTCGCTCTTCTCAGGCCTTTCTGATTTTCAGTGCGTTCTGTTAGTTCGTTCTGACCAGCTGTCCATTTTTAAGCCATGTTGCAGGTACGTACTCATCGTAGAGTTCGTGCTGTGCAGGGGCTTGGTGTTGGGGTTCTTACTTTGACTCAAGTCCAGTCCATGAACAGGGCGAGGAGGAGCTCATGGACGAAGAATTGTTTGCTCCAGCGTGACCAATTCTCTCATATGCCTTTGTTGCGGGAGATCCGTAAGAATAATCCTGATGATTTCAGGAATTATCTCCGGATGACGGACCCTGTTTTTCACCGTCTTTGTCCTTATATTACGAAGCAGGATACCTGCATGAGGCAAGCCATCACTCCGGAGCAGAGACTCGTCGCCACCTTGCGGTACTTGGCGATGGGGAGAAGTCTGCAGGACATCAAGTTCTCGACAGGCATCTCCCCCCAGGCTCTGGGAATCATTATTCCAGAGACCTGTTCTGCTATCATTCAGGTCCTGCAAAAGGACTATATTAGGGTAAGTTTTATCCTTTAACATCACATTATATGTATTTGAATAAATGTATTTTTAAAATAAATTTGTATTTTAAACTGAAAAATATTTCCTTTGATTTACTGCTTGTGTTTCTTTTAGCTGTCTCCTAGGTTCACCAATGTGTTTTTTTTGGCCATTTTCTTCAATAGTTCCAACGTAATTTCTTTGATACATGAGGTGATAATCTCTTCTTCAGCCAACTATTATTTATGTTGTGGGTCTGCTACACACACCTTCTTTTTGTTGTTAATGTATTCATAATTTTCAGCACCCTGAATTAATTTTTTGGAGTGACAATAATGGCCTGATTGATGCAAATTATAAAGCACTGTGGGTGTTATTTACTAAAGGAAAATCCACTTTGCACTACAAGTGCACTGCAAAAGTGCACTGAAACTGCACTAAAAGTGCACTTGTAGTACTAAGTGAATTTGCCTTTAGGAAAATAACCCCCATTGTCACTGTAAACACCAACTTAAGCAAAAAACTGCTATTGAGCATTGAAAGAAGAAGCCACACATTGTTGAGTAGAAAAATGTTTACTCTGTGCACATTCACATGTGCGTTTAGAAAAGGGTTTTTGAACAAACCAACATATTTTTTGGAATATATATATTTTTTTGGGACAGTAAAAATATCCTTTTTTGTGGTAAACAGGCATGTTTTTCAAAACATAAAACAATACACAACTCAGGAACTTACAAAGTTCAACTTTGATAAATTGAAGGCAATATCAGACATCAGTATGTTCAAACTGTGTTGATATTGCCCTCATGAGATGGGATGATCTCACCCCTGTGAAAGCCAAATTTTGAAGATGCGCACAAATTGGAAGTCAAATGGGGATTTCACTCCTGATGTGCTAGCTCCCATCATGGGGGATCAATGGACGTGTTTTGTTTCGGGGGTACAACCCCTTCCTCTCAGGTACTTGAGTTGCGAGGAAGGGGTTGCACCCACAAAACGCGTACCTTGATATCCCATGAGGGCAGATAGCACATGTTGACACACTGTGTGTATCTTCAAAATTTGGCTTTCAACATTTTTTAGAAAAGTTCTAATAAAAATAAAAAAATTCAAAAATTTTGGTGTGTTTTATATTCTGCCTAAAACATCAATAATGATTTGAGTCTTTTTTCAACATCATTGATGTCTTCCTTGATCTTCTGTAAATCCCGATTGCACACCTTGATCTCCCCGATGAGGACGTGTGCACTTGCACAATGAAATTCTTCTTCCACAACATCCACATCACCTAAAATAAAAAAAACACACCATGTATTATAAATATGCAGGCATCCATCTATTACCTGAAGCTGTGGTCTCAGACACTGACCTGTTGTGGTCACTATTTCGCCCACTTCATAAACCTCTCCTTCTTCCACATCCTGAGGTTGTGGTGTGGTGACTTCCCCTTCTTTAGGAGGTTGGGGGTCGCTGGTGTCCTCTGACGTCCCAATTCTTTTCTCCCCTATGTGAATAAAATAAAGGTATACTTAGCACACAGATATTTGAGGCAAGAAATAGGAATATGAAACATTGTTTGGAAGTGTCGTACAATTGTCTGTTTTGGCAGAGTTCCAAGCTGAAGACATGATTTTTTCCCCTTTCTTCAAGCTGGAATACTTACCTTTTGGGTAAAGTTTCACACATGGAGACACCCCTAGTATCCACTTGAGCACCTGTGTGGGACACCCTAAAAAGTTTGTTCTGGTATCCCACAATAGTGCTCCTGCGTCCAGATGTGTAAACAGCTACTGAGTGTCCTCTCCTTAGACTGAAAGTTTACATTTCATTCTAATTACAAACCCATCTAGACAACAATGTACTAAACTTCTTTTAATACAAATAGGCCTGAACAAATGTAGTTAAGCTGCATCTGCCAAAAACATCATATTAGTTGGCGAACAAAAGATGTTTACTACGAACAATTACTGTGCACACGAACCTGAAACTTACCATTTTAAACTGTACAACAGTAAAGAAAAGCACATGGAGCAGCACAAACGTAATAAGAAGAATAGGAACCCAGGACAAAATACTTACTTTTTTGCAGCACTCTCTTGATTCTTCTGTACTGATCCTGCTAGCTCAGTTTGAGGTGTGACCATTATTTCCTCAGTTGGTCCTTTGATCGCCATACCCCAAAATTCTTCTGCAGACTTTTCACAATTTTAGTCATAATCTTGGCCTATCTGACATTTGGGTTTGGGTAAGGTCCATGCTTCCCATCATAATCGGCCCTCTTCAAGATGTCCACCATCTCCACCATCTCTACAAAGGACATATTAGAGGCCTTAAATCTCCTCCGGGATCGGGACGTTCGTGGCTCTGAGCTTTCGTCCGCAGCTGCTGTCTTCACGCACCTGTTGTCTCTCTGCCATGTGCTCTCCCACTGCGCCGAAAGACAAGGGGAGGGAAATATACTATAAAGAAGGTCAGGGATGGGCGAAGTTTCACGCATGCGCAGTGTATATAAAGCGTAACACGCGTGCGTCGTACGTACGATCTGTGAGCGGAGGACGAAGTAGCGGAAGTAGCGGAAGCGCTGATCGTTCTAACGAAGGTACAATTTTAACTTGGGGCATCAGTGGCCTATACTACTTAGAGATTGAGGCCTATATTGGGACAAGGTTATGCGAGTTTAGCCTGACATTAGGGTTTGTCTTGTGTTGCGTCTTGCAGATAAAATAGATCGATTCAACGATCATGATTTCCTCCCCCAATGCATTGATTTGTACAGAGAGCTGCCCTGTCTGTGGCAGACAAAACACCCCTTTTATACAAATCGACCAAAGAGGAAGGCAGCACTGGATAGATTGCTGGAATTTGTGAAGCTGCAGATCCCCACAGCAGACATGAAATGCAAAATTGGTGGCCTGAGGAGCACTGTCAGGAAAGGGTCCATTCGCTGGTGAGTTATATTATTTGGCATGCAGTACTGGGGCCCACCAGCAGGTGTCTCCTGGCAGTGTTGAACTGTCAGGAGAATATTTCCCTGCTGGTGTCTTGTCATCTTTTGGCTGCAGTACTGATGTCCACCAGCGGATGGATCCTGGCAGTATGGAACAGACAACACTCCCTGCGCTCAGGTGTGACTTGAAGCCAATTAGTCAGCCCTATATATACCCGGCAAGCCCTCACTTGCTCGCCTTGGTATCTTTCTCTCTCCCTGCGTTCTGACCTTGCTGCCTGATTGACCTTGAGCCTGCTATCTGCCTTGTCCTGATCTGATCCCATCCCTATCCTGAGGCCTTCCTAGTCCTGTCCCTTCTGTTCCTGGCTCCCTTGGATCTCTGCCCTGAACCCCATCCATCCATCCTCTCCTTGTCCTGTTCAGTTTCCCGTCCTTACCCTTCTGCTGACTTCCCTGTGTATGACCTTGGCTTGGCTTTGATTACGATTACGGTATCTCCTTTTACCATATATATATTGTTGTTTGTAGTGGGTGGTTGTGTGGGTTTTCACTGTTTATATTCCTTATCACTTGTTAATAAACACCATTATTTCACATATATATGTTTTGGGTTTCCTCTGTGTAGTCCACACAGTCTGGTCAATTAGATATCCTGACAAGCACATATAATAGGAAGCGCAAGAAGGTCCAGGATTCCCAGAGATCAGGAGCAGCAGCAGATGACATTTATGTCTGCAGGCTCTGGTACTACGACAGACTGCGATTTCTGTCAGACCAGACTGAAATCAGGCCATCACTCTCAACCCTTCCTTCCATTCTTCCTTCCACCCCATCTGAGGCTTCTGATGTACAACCTGGGCCTTCCACCCAGGAAGAAGATGTGGAGCTTGAGTCAGGTATAGCATTGTTCAACATATTTCTCAAAATTGTGTGTGATTGATGATCAATAAACTAAAACTATGTCCCTTTTTCATACACAAGAAATCCTCAGCCAGGAGGAGGCTGTAGAAAGTGGCAGCCAGGAGGTGGCAGGGGAAAGTGGCAGCAAGGAGGTGGCGGGGGTAAGTGGCAGCCAGGAGGTGGCCAGGCCCAGTAGCCTGACAGAATCCCAGGTCCCTCCCCTCCGCCTTCAACAAAAAAGACCCAGGAAGAGGAGGAGCGTGGAGGAGTCAGCACTTGGGTTAACTCGGCAGGCTTCTGCAGCCCTCACAACCCCCCCAGTCTTCTTGAGGCCTATGCCTGCATGGCTGCCAACAAAATGCAGGAAATGGAGGTAGGCCAACGCCTCTTTTGTGAGGATGTGATATATATGGCCCCAAATAAGGGGTTGAGGAACGAACTCACAAGCAAAACCCACCTGTGTGAGTTGGACCATCCTCCTCCTCTCCTCCACCTCCACCTCCTGCCACAACTCCAACACCAGAGCCACAGCCTGGAAGCAAGCGTGGAAGCAAGCGTGTAAGGAAGACAAGAGAGTGATGGCCTGGGTTCGGTCTGGTCTGGCAAAAGACGCAGGCTGTCGTAAGTCCACAGCCTGGGGACATATATGTCATCTTCTGCTGTTCCTGATTTCTCAGAGTCCTGGACCGGATTGTGCTCCCTATTAAATGGACTACTCAGGCTCCCAATTTTGCCTGTCAAATAGTTGATGTGTGCCCTGGGGTGCAAAGGCTTCGCTAATTTCACCAGTTTATCCAGCATTGCGTTCCTCTTTATTTTGTTATGACTTCTAATAAATGTCTATTTTTTGTCTAAAATCATTGGCTATGTGTTAAAATTAAAAAAGGACAGTTTGTTTGTGAGTAGGCAGGTAGATTTCAAAAAGACAATGTAAAATTAACAAGGGACACCAACACCAACCAATCTCCTTGAGGTTAAAAAATACAAGATAATAATGGTGTTGTGGTAACTTGACGCACAAAACAAAAAAAAATATTATGGAGATCACTAGAAAAAAAATAAAAAACAGGAGATCTTGATTTAAAAAAAAGGAGATTGCTATAAACAAAAATTAAAAACATTATTCTGGAGATCTGGCAAAAAAAAAAAAAATGTATTCAGGAGATCACAAGAAATAATAAAGAAATCAGTTTGTCAGAACTCTGTGTGAATATCAGCTGCAAAGCAACTTCATAATTCTAGCGTTATAAAGAAGAAGAGAATGCGCTGCATTGAAAGATTTCAAAATTTTCAGCAAGACGAAAGTGCTATTTCCATTACGAACGCTAGTTTTACCAGACCGAGTGCTTCTGTCTTGTACTTGATTTAGAGCATGCGTGGAATTTTGTGCGTCGGAATTGTGTACACACGCTCGGAATTTCCGACAACGGATTTTGTTGTCGGAAAATTTGAGATCCAGCTCTCAAATTTTAGTTGTCGGAAATTCCAACAAAAAATGTCCGATGGAGCATACACACGGTCACATTTCCGACAAAAAAATCTCATCGGTCTTTTGCGGGCCGAAGTTCTGATCCTGTGTACGCGGCATAAGGCTCCATGCACACTGAAGCTCATAAACAGACGTTTTTGGGAGTTTGGGCGTTTTTTATTAACAGCCCATAAACTCCCCTCTATGTTATCCTATGCACACATGGACATTTTTGGATGTTTATCAGCAGTGGAGTTTATGGGTTTTCTGAACGCCATAAAATCGCGTTCATGAGTAGTTTTTCTGACCACAAAAAACGCCAAACGCTCATAAACGCTCATAGACATTGCTAAACGTTTAAAAAACGTGGCTCACCATTGTTTTTTAAAGTTTTTGATCCATTGAAAAAAAAACGCTAACGCGGAAAAACGCTAATAAACGTTATTGCAAAAATGTTAAAAAAAATTTGAAAGACTCACTGCAAAGCTACTGGCATTTTTATAATATTATTTCCAATGGCATAGTTCACACCAGTGTGCAGTCAGTTCCAGGGCTTTCCAGTTCCAGAAAAAAACTAGAACATGCTGCATTTTTCCTGCATTGGACTGTAGTGGAACGCAGTAAGGGCCAGTTCACAACATAGAAACGCAGTCCTGATGCGTTCCAGATGCTTTTCTACATGCAAGTTTTCGATGCGTTCCATTGCATTATTGATGCGTTTTTGGTGCGTTTTTGATGCAGTCCAGTGCATTTTTCCCCCTTTTTTTTCTTAAATTTAAATAAGAACATGTGTGTTCCAGTGCATTTTTGGTGCAATTAGGTGCATTTCGGTGCGTTTTTATGCTTTTTACAGCGTTCCAATACAGTCCATTGCAGGAAAAATGCAGCATGTTCTACTTTTTTCTGGAACTGTAACGCACTGGAACTGCAAGCACTTGTGTGAACTATGCCATTAAAGACCATATAACCTACTTTCCATGCATTTTTGATGCAGAAAAAATTGCACTGGACTGCATGTGATGTGAATTGGCCCTAAAACGCACTGGAATGCACTGGAACACATCAAAAACGCACCCGACCCCAGTACAGTGGGGGGAAAAAAAGAGAAAAAAGCATCTGGAATGCATCGGGAATGCATCAAAAACACACTGGAATGTGCCAAAAACACGCAGGCAGAAACGCATCAGGAACGGATCTGGAGTGCGTTTTTGTGGTGTGAACCAGCCCTTAAGGTTTGAACATGCACTACGGCCACAGATTTAGCCATTGTGATATATAACATCTTTATAAATAAAACCAAGTTTCATAAACAAGAAGTACAACTTGAAAATATAAAAAAAAACAAAAACTGTAAACTCTATTGGCTGTAATGCCATTGCACATATTACCTGAATATATTACCAACATTAAATATTAAGAGAAAATAAGAAAAGCTCTTTTCTTATTTTTTTTTTCTTTCAGCAACTTAGTAGATGCCTCCTACTTATTCCTATGTGGTAGTGCAGTGTTAATTTTGACGTCAAATTTTAATTTAGTTTTAGTCATAGTCTTTGACTAAAATTCCATTTTAGTTTTAGTCATTTTTTTTTAGTCTTTTGACTAAAATGCTATTTTAGTTTTAGTCATATTTTAGTCATCTGAATTGTTTTAGTTTTAGTCATATTTTAGTCGACTAAACTTTTGCAAATCAGTGCGGCGCCGCAAAGGAAGTGTCGCACAGATTAGAACGGTGCCATTGCCAGGAATAGGCTGCGACTTAAGGGCTTAAGGCTCGTACACACTATAAGAAAATTGGGCGAACATTTTCGTTCGAAGAATTTTCGTACGATTTTCGTATAGTGTGTACACAACTTTGGACAGCCGATTCCAGATTCTCGGATGAAAATTCCCGAAGGGACAAACTCCACACTTTTTCTCATACGGGAACAGAAAGAAAGATTTTCGTTTAATGTGTACCATTTTCGTACGATTTTCGGACACAGAAAAATCTGAAAAGAAAGACTGCGCATGATCAGAAACAATAAACAGATAAAAAACTTTTGTCGTACGAGAATTTTCGTACGAATTTTCGTTCACCGGTTCCGATTTGATGTGAAACATCAAGAAAAATCGGACGAACGTTTGACCACTTTTCTTTTAGTGTGTACCCCACTTTAAGGAGGAACTAAATACCCTCCCAGCAGCCAGCATCAGATGGAGACTGATTACTGGAAATTGCTGGCTACTGGGAGACACCCGCTGGTGGACATTGGAATTACAACTCTCCTCCCAGGGAACCACAGTGCCACCAGCAGGTGATCAGGCCCATGTGAATGAGGCTTGGAAGTGGCCATATTTAAGGCACATTGTGCAGGCATGGTTCACTGTTGTCAGCACCATTAAACCCACCCTGAAGAATGCCATGCAACCACTGCACTATCACCAACACCTCCAGGTCACCGAGCAATGACTGGGAGCAGGTAGGATGGACTCCTGATCCTATGATCAGGAAGCGTTTAGACTCACAAACGGGCCAGCAAGAGGTGGCCATAAGGAGTTAACATTGTCCATTTCTGATTCCTGTATGTTTATTACCACCAGCTATGACGCCAGTCAAACTAATGCTGTAGCTGACAGCTGTTACATTATTGTTACATTGAATTTGCACCTGTTGTGTGAAACTTCATTATTTAATCTGTTTTGCCATTATAGAAATAATGTACACAGTTTTCTATATTTAGGGTAGAATGTGTTTATTAGGAAAATCCTATTTTTGCACAGTATACATAACAATGAAGCACCATCTGTGAATTGGTAAAAAAATTAATAAAAATACCACACTTGGCACTAAGCAATTTTTCTTCATATCCAGTATTTCTGCCAATCTTATTTAATTACCGTCACATACAGGAAAGTGGGTTGAGAGGTTCAGAATTCCATGTTGCTCCACATGTACTGTTGTAGCCTAGAATTTAATAAAGCCTTATGGGAAATGGTTACAGCTACCAGCTATTGGTATTACAGAGTGTCTCAGGACACCCCCTTCAGTATTATTTCTGCTTATTTAACTATACAATATTTCCAACTATTTAAAGGAAAACTGGAGTGGATATTCGGCAGATACATATTTTTATAGCACTGATCACTGTTTTGGTGTCACTGGTCACCCAAAAAGGGTCAGATTTGTCCCCCCGCAATGTCGCAGTCCCGCTAAAACTCGCAGATCGCCACCATTACTAGTAAAAATAATAAAAAGTCCCTAAATCTTTCCCCTATTTTGTAGACGCTATAACTTTTGTGCAAGCCAATCAATATACACCTATTGCGATTTTTTTTTTTTTTTACCAAAAATATTTAGCAGAATATATATACTAAACCGATGAATACATTTGTTTTTATATATATATTTTTTGGATATGTATTATAGCAGAAAGAAAAAATATTGTGTTTTTTTTTCTAAAAATTGTCGCTCTCTTTTTTTGTTTATAGCACAAAAAATAAAAACCGCAGAGGTGATCAAATACCACCAAAAGAAAGCTCTATTTGTGGAAAAAAAATTTTTTGTTTAGGTATATTGGATATGTTTTATAACAGAAAGTAAAAAAATATTGTTTTTCTTGTCGGCCTTTTTTGGTTTATAGCGCAAAAACTAAAAAAACACAAAGATGATCAAATACCCCCAAAGGAAAGGTCTATTTGTGGGAAAAAGGACATTTTATTTGGGTACAGCGTCTCACTGGTCGTGAAAGGGGGGGGGGGGGAAATCTTCCGGAGCTGAAGTGGTTAAAGTGGATGTAAACCCAAATTTTTTATTTTTACATTTTTTTATGTCATACTGTAGAGTATAAGATTTTCTATCATTTGAGCCCAGTCTTTCCACAAAGAGTTAATCCAGCTCTGAGCAATCCTCTTTTATTGTTCAGTGAGATAAAACTTGACAAACTGAGAAAAACTTTGTCAAATCCTCCCCCTTGCTGTGAGTGACAGGTGATTTACATCTCGTGCACTAGCCTAAGACATGCATTATTTTTTAATTCCCTCCCCCACTCCTTTCTTCAGCAGCTCTGCAAGGATTGGATGTTCCACACCTCAGCATGATTTGGCATGCTGAAGTCATGTGGTTACTTTCCTGTCTTTTCACTGGATGTTAGAGATCATAGCAGAAGTTCAGTGTAAGAAATACACAGGAGAAAATGCATATTGACAAGGGGAGTGTAGAGGTGGGCGGGGAATCTACTGAAAATAATAGAAGGGTTTGGCGCTGTTCCTTTTAGTTGAATAATTCCCTACCTGCATATAGGTTACTAAGTGCAAATTTAAATATAGATTCCTAGGTGTACCGTGCCTGTATTAGATTGGTGATATACTAAAATATTGGTAAATCTTGTACAATCATAAGTGGTACATAAACTTTAAATATATAAAAAATAGATATCAAATCCCATATATGGTATTGCTGATAAATATTCCAAAAAAATTATAAATATTCCAAAAAAAAATATAATATTCCAAAAAACATACAGTGCAAGGGGAGGGGGGGGGGAAGGGGGAGAGGGGGAGGGGGGGGGGGTTATGTGGGGGTGGGGGGAGGATAGTGGCAGGGGAGAGGAAGGGGAGAAGTGTGGGAGATCTGCTCCTGGTGGAGGAAATAAACAATATAAACAATATCAGGATCCCCCCTAATAAAGTGCAAACGTGCTGGTGAAGTTCAAAGGAAGTCCTTATGTGTAATACACTTGTTGTCAAGTTCTTAACATATATCTTGTGCAGTTTCTTGTGATATTGTGATAATAATCCTTCAATTTTTATATCCTTGCTCTGAAAGTGCAGCCACTCACCAGATCACTTCACCCCTGCAGGGGTATCAGGCAGTTACAGTTTTGCGCCACTGTACGGCGTTCGCTGGCGGGCTCAGGATCGTGGTGTATCATATGTAAAGAGAGAGGGAGTGCCCATAGCGTAAAATTGTTTTTTAAAAGTTTTATTAAACAAAATAGAAAGGTACTCACAATTTTGCAATGTAAATCAAGCGAGGTAGTAAAAAACGTCACAATTATCCTTCAGCGCTGGTACAGTAGGTGATGTTTGGGAAGCACAGATTAGGCCACGCCCTATGCGTTTCGTCGTTAGGACGTCTACGGGAAACTGGAGTGGATATTCGGCAGGTACATATTTTTATAGCACTGATCACTGTTTTGGTGTCACTGGTCACCCAAAAAGGGTCAGATTTGTCCCCCCGCAATGTCGCAGTCCCGCTAAAACTCGCAGATCGCCACCATTACTAGTAAAAATAATAAAAAGTCCCTAAATCTTTCCCCTATTTTGTAGACGCTATAACTTTTGTGCAAGCCAATCAATATACACCTATTGCGAATTTTTTTTTTTTTACCAAAAATATTTAGCAGAATATATATACTAAACTGATGAATACATTTGTTTTTATATATATTTTTTGGATATGTATTATAACAGAAAGAAAAAATATTGTGTTTTTTTTTCTAAAAATTGTCGCTCTTTTTTTTGTTTATAGCACAAAAAATAAAAACCGCAGAGGTGATCAAATACCACCAAAAGAAAGCTCTATTTGTGGGAAAAAATTTTTTGTTTGGGTACAATGTCGCACGCCCGCGCAATTGTCAGTTAAAGTGACGCAGTGCTGTATTGCAGAAAATGGCCTGGTCATTAGGGGGGTAAATACTTCCAGGGCTGAAGTGGTTAAGCTGACTTCATCTTCAGATCGAAGTTCATCCCTTTGATCTGCAGCTAAAGAAACAGAAAGATACAAAAAGAAACACTTCTTTTTATCTTTCTGTTCCAGTTGATAAACATTGCCCAGCTTTTTTTTTTTGACAGCTCCAATTGCCAGGACTTCGTTTACAATTCAGCTGTCAACAGGAGAGCCCTGCTCCTTAACAACCGATAATTGACAGCTTTTTTTTTTCTTACATTTCAAGTGTCAGTGGGGGAATCCTGCTGACAACTGAAAGAACGGAGCCTGAAAGTATCAGTTTCAGGTATCGGAGCATTTGCACATGTACCGCCGTAAGGCTCGGCTGCCTGTTTCCCTTAGTTAGGATGGCGGTGCCGGGACCTGAGAGCCGAGGGACAGGTCGGCCTCGGGCAGCCGACATGGCGGGCACCCAGGACAGGTAAGTGTACTTATTTAAAGTCAGCAGCTACAGTGTTTGTAGCTGCTGACTTTACTTTTTTTTTCCCCCGGCCGGAATCCCGCTTTAAAATAGGAATAATGCTGTTAATTGGATTTTAAATGGATTCGTTGGAGCTCATATGATTGATGGATTAATGAAATTGTTTATTTCTCTGTATGTATGACAACTAAAATAAAGAAATTTAAAAAAAAAAGAATACATATTGGCCTAAATTGATGAAGAAATTTGATTTTTTAAATGTTTTATTGGATATGTTTTATAACAGAAAGTAAAAAAATATTGTTTTTCTTGTCGGCCTTTTTTGGTTTATAGCGCAAAAACTAAAAAAAACACAAAGATGATCAAATACCCCCAAAAGAAAGGTCTATTTGTGGGAAAAAGGACATTTTATTTGGGTACAGCGTCTCACTGGTCGTGAAAGGGGGGGGGTAAATCTTCCGGAGCTGAAGTGGTTAAAGTGGATGTAAACCCAAATTTTTTATTTTTACATTTTTTTTATGTCATACTGTAGAGTATAAGATTTTCTATCATTTGAGCCCAGTCTTTCCACAAAGAGTTAATCCAGCTCTGAGCAATCCTCTTTTATTGTTCAGTGAGATAAAACTTGACAAACTGAGAAAAACTTTGTCAAATCCTCCCCCCCCTTGCTGTGAGTGACAGGTGATTTACATCTCGTGCACTAGCCTAAGACAGGCATTATTTTTTAATTCCCTCCCCCACTCCTTTCTTCAGCAGCTCTGCAAGGATTGGATGTTCCACACCTCAGCATGATTTGGCATGCTGAAGTCATGTGGTTACTTTCCTG
This sequence comes from Lithobates septentrionalis, assembly GCA_037952835.1. Taxonomy (NCBI): domain Eukaryota; kingdom Metazoa; phylum Chordata; class Amphibia; order Anura; family Ranidae; genus Lithobates; species Lithobates septentrionalis. Next base: position 24,373 of record JBBDGP010001236.1, read on the forward strand.
TCTTTTCACTGGATGTTAGAGATCATAGCAGAAGTTCAGTGTAAGAAATACACAGGAGAAAATGCATATTGACAAGGGGAGTGTAGAGGTGGGCGGGGAATCTACTGACATCACGACTCCACCCACCGAGCTCCAGACAACAGACCCGCCCACAGAATATGCAGTTTTTCGGGTCTAATAACAGATAGAGGGGAGACATTTGACAGGTAAAGATACATGCAGGAGGCGTGTATATCCTTATAGATAACCCCTATGGCAGGAGTTTAGAAAGGATGACATTGGGTTTACATCCACTTTAAGGTAAAAAAAAAAATGTTTCGGCTTTATAACCACTTTAAGTTCCACTTTAACAGCAAAATTCAATTTTGAAACGCTTTTGAAATGACATTCGTCAAATCATCAAATGGGCTGAGAATTACATTCATACAAATATCCATTTCTAAAATCTATTAGTGTATGGCCAGTTTAAAGAGCTTCATTTCATGAATGTATCAGAGATGATGTTAGCGGCATCCTGACTGAATGGGGTTAAGCCGCCACCACAGTGTGACGATGACACAACATTACAATATTTAAACATAAGAGCTTGGCAAAACGATTAGCATAGAAAAGTCATCTGCATAATTGCAGAGAAAACACACTCGCCACAAAACACGGTCGTGCCTCACGGCGGCCAAATCCCATTAGGAAAATCAAGAGACAAGAAATCATGCAGACAGTTCGAAGGGTCATAGCAAGCAGAGCAAATAAAACACGAGGCTAACAATAAACAGATCATGGGCTGGAGTACACACTGAGGATTTCACTGCAATAAATAACCAGACAAAAGAATTGCCAGACAAGGACATGGATCTAATATCACTTAAAGTGGACCTCTTGTTAACCTAACAAAAAGCGTATAAAAAATTTGCAGTGAGAATGCCTGAGCATTCACCCAGCCATGGCTAATAATCCCCATAATGTGTGGAAAATGAGCACCACTGTTGCCATTATCAGGAAAATACAGCCTTATGGCCACTAGATGGCGCTGACAATCATAGTAAATAGGTTAGACCAGGGTTTCTCAACTCCAGTCCACAAGGCACCCCAACAAGTCATGTTTTCAGGATTTCCCTCAGATGAAACAGCTGTGGTAATTACTAAGGCAGTGAAACAGATCAAATCACCTATGCAAAATAATGGAAATCCTGAAAACATGACCTGTTGGGGTGCCTTGAGGATTGGAGTTGAGAAACACTGGGTTAGAGTATGTGTCGAAAATGAGCACCACTGTTGCCATTATCAGGAAAATACAGCCTTATGGCCACTAGATGGCGCTGACAATCATAGTAAATGGGTTAGACCAGTGTTTCTCAACTCACGTCCGCAAGGCGCCCCAACTGGTCATGTTTTCAGGCCTTCCATTATTTTGCACAGGTGATTTGATCAGTTTCACTGCCTTAGTAATTACCACAGCTGTTCCATCTGAGGAAAATCCTGAAAACATGACCTGTTGGGGCGCCTTGAGTTGAGAAACACTGGGCTAGACACATTATGGGAATTTTTCCACCATGACTGTGGTGCAGTGAAATTTTTTCATAGGTACAGTATGTGACTCAAAAAATGCATCAAAAACGCAACAACCGTGCTTTTTTGATGTGTTCTTGCTGCGTTTTCAACGCATTTCAATAGGGAGGTGCGTTTTTTTTGCATTTTTTTTATCCCTTTCATGACTAAGCCTATTTTTTGAAATTTGGTGTTTACAAGTTAAAATCCATATTTTTTGCTAGAAAATTACTTAGAACCCCCAAACATTATATATATTTTTTAGCAGAGAATCTAGAGAATAGAATGGAGATTGTTGCAATATTTGATATCACACGGTATTTGTGCAGCAGTGTTTTAAACGCAAATTTTGGGAAAAAGGGACACTTTCATGAAATTTAAAAAACGAAACGGTAAAGTTACCCCAATTTTTTTGTATAATGTGAAAGATGATGTTACGCCGAGTAGATAGATGCCAAACATGTCACGCACTCGTGAAATGGCGACAAACTACGGTACCTAAGAATTTCCATAGGAGACGCTTTCAATTTTTTTTACGGTTACCAGGTTAGAGTTACAGAGGAGGTCTAGTGCTAAAATTATTGCTCTCGCTCTGACGATCGCGGCGATACCTCACATGTGTGATTTGAACACCGTTTACATATGCGGGCGCGACTTCCGTAGGCGTTTTCTTTGCTGCACGCGGGGACGGATCGCTTTTAAAAAAAAAAATTCTTATTTATTTTTATATTTATAAATTGTGTTTTTAAAAAAATGTTTTTTTTGATGACTTTTATTGCTGTCACAAGGAATGTAAACATCCCTTGGGACAGTAATAGGTGGTGACAGGTACTCTTTATGGAGGGATCGGGGGTCTAAAAGACCCCCGATCCCTGCTTTGCACTTCAAAGTATTCAGATCGCCGAAAACAGTGATTCTGAATACTGTGTATTTTTTTTAAACCGGCGCCATTGGCAGCCGAGTAAATGGGAAGTGACGTCATGACGTCGCCTCCGTGTTTACGATTAGGAGGCTGGAACAAAGCCACCCACGGCTTTGTACCAGCCCGCCCCCAGCCGCCGGAGGCGGCCGATTGGTCATCGGGCCTCCTGATGGAAGGAGGCCCGGTAAGAGCGGCGGGAGGGGGAGATGTCCCCTCCCGCTCCTCCGTTATAACAGCCGAGCGGCTTTTAGCCGCATCGGTTGTTATATCAGGAAAGCCGATCGCCCGCTCTAAACAACGCTACCGGGATGATGCCTGCACCTGCGGGCATCATCCCGGTATAACCCCGGAAAGCAGAGTACGCACATCTGCGTACGCTCGGCAGGAAGGGGTTAAACTGACCAAATATGCACCAAAAATGCAGCAAATGTTGCCGATAATGGCCGACAATAAATTCATTTTGTAACAAAGAAACTCACCCAAGCTCTACCACTGTATAGTGCAAGTATATGAGCAGAGTGCCGGCGCTCTGGCTGAACGTGTTTCGGCCAAAGCCTTCCTATGAGGTGGCTGTGGTGCTGGCGGCTTAACCCCACTCAGTCAGAATGCCGCTGTCATCATCTCTGATACATTCATCATCATGTTATTGGCCGAAATGCGTTAGTTCAATGGAATTTGCTAATGCTGTAAAACTAAAATAAAAGTGGCAACAGTAAGAATTATACAAAAATAATAATTAGTTAAACCTACAAGTGCTTTTTTACCACTTCTATTCCTTTATAAAGGTTTTTAAAATTTACAAATACAGCCATTTGGAATTTGGATGAAATATTTAGCACTGGGAAACACTATCTGAAAGATAGCCAGCAGATTTTATATACAACTTTATTGATCAGACCAAAATGAGGGACAAATGAGGAGGAAAGAGGGACATTGTTCCAAATCAGGGACAGTTGGGAGCTATGTAGTTGTGCTGCAGTGCAAGGGACTTGCTAACAGGAGCAGAGAGCAGAGTGACAAAGAGATGATCTCATCAGTCTGCTGCTGCTCCTTTCACTATCCAGTCACAGGGTGGGGGTAGGGAGGGGGACTGTAAGTGGATGTGCAACTGCAGCACAAAATGTTCATGTCTCCTCCCCAGCCAGGCAAGTCTGTGCTGTGTAAATCCCAGGACTGGATGGACATGTATAGAAATCCTGTGGCAGGTAAAACAACTTTCATATACAGTATGTACAGTGGCTTGCGAAAGTATTCGGCCCCCTTGAACTTTTCAACCTTTTGCCACATTTCAGGCTTCAAACATAAAGATATAAAATTTTTATTTTTTGTGAAGAATCACCAACAAGTGGACACAATTGTGAAGTGGAACGAAATCTTTTGGATTTTTGAAACTTTTTTAACTAATAAAAAAATGAAAAGTGGGACGTGCAAAATTATTCGGCCCCCTCGCGTTAATACTTTGTAGAGCCACCTTTTGCTGCGATTACAGCTGCAAGTCGCTTGGGGTATGTCTCTATCAGTTTTGCACATCGAGAGACTGAAATTCTTGCCCATTCTTCCTTGCAAAACAGCTCAAGCTCAGTGAGGTTGGATGGAGAGCGTTTGTGAACAGCAGTTTTCAGCTCTTTCCACAGATTCTCGATTGGATTCAGGTCTGGACTTTGACTTGGCCATTCTAACACCTGGATACGTTTATTTGTGAACCATTCCTTTGTAGATTTTGCTGTATGTTTGGGATCATTGTCTTGTTGGAAGATAAATCTCCGTACCATTTTCAGGTCTTTTGCAGACTCCAACAGGTTTTCATCCAGAATGGTCCTGTATTTGGCTGCATCCATCTTCCCCTCAATTTTAACCATCTTCCCTGTCCCTGCTGAAGAAAAGCAGGCCCAAACCATGATGCTGCCACCACCATGTTTCACAGTGGGGATGGTGTTTTGAGGGTGATGAGCTGTGTTGCTTTTACGCCAAACATATCGTTTTGCATTTTGGCCAAAAAGTTCGATTTTGGTTTCATTGGACCAGAGCACCTTCTTCCACATGTTTGGTGTGTCTCCCAGGTGGCTTGTGGCAAACTTTAGACAAGACTTTTTATGGATATCTTTGAGAAATGGCTTTCTTCTTGCCACTCTTCCATAAAGGCCAGATTTGTGCAGTGTACGACTGATTGTTGTCCTATGGACAGACTCTCCCACCTCAGCTGTAGTTCTCTGCAGTTCATCCAGAGTGATCATGGGCCTCTTGGCTGCATCTCTGATCAGTCTTCTCCTTGTCTGAGCTGAAAGTTTAGAGGGACAGCCAGGTCTTGGTAGATTTGCAGTGGTCTGATACTCCTTCCATTTCAAAATGATCGCTTGCACAGTGCTCCTTGGGATGTTTAAAGCTTGGGAAATCTTTTTGTATCCAAATCCGGCTGTAAACTTCTCCACAACAGTATTACGGACCTGCCTGGTGTGTTCCTTGGTCTTCATGATGCTCTCTGCGCTTTCAACATAACCCTGAGACTATCACAGAGCAGGTGCATTTATACAGAGACTTGATTACACACAGGTGGATTCTATTTATCACCATCAGTCATTTAGGACAACATTGGATCATTCAGAGATCCTCGCTGAACTTCTGGAGTGAGTTTTCTGCACTGAAAGTAAAGGGGCCGAATAATTTTGCACGCACCACTTTTCAGTTTTTTATTTGCTAAAAAAGTTTAAAATATCCAATAGATTTCGTTCCACTTCACAATTGTGTCCCACTTGTTGGCGATTCTTCACAAAAAATTCAAATTTTATATCTTTATGTTTGAAGCCTGAAATGTGGCAAAAGGTTGAAAAGTTCAAGGGGGCCGAATACTTTCGCAAGCCACTGTACACTCACTGGCCACTTTATTAGGTACACCTTGCTAGTACCGGGTTGGACCCACTTTTGCCTTCAGACCTGCTTAATTCTTCGTGGAATAGATTCAACAAGGTGTTGGAAACATTCCTCAGAGATTTTGGTCCATAGTGACATGATAGCATCACACAGTTGCTGCAGATTTGTCGGCTGCACATCCATGATACAAATCTCCTGTTCCACCACATCCCAAAGGGGTTCTATTGGATGAGATCTGGTGACTGTGGAGGCCATTGGAGTACAGTGACCTCATTGTCGTGTTCAAGAAACCAGTGGTGAGATGATTTGATCTTTGTGACATGGTGCATTATCCTGCTGGAAGGAGCCATCAGAAGATGGGGACACTGGAGTCATAAAGGGATGGACATGGTCAACAACAATACTCAGGTTGGCCGTGGTGTTTAAACAATGCTCAATTGGTACTAAGGGGCCCAAAGTGTGCCAAAAAAATATCCCCCTCACCATTACACCACCACCAGCCTGAACCATTAATACAAGGCGGGATGGATCCATGCTTTAATGTTGTTTACACCAAATTCTGACCCTATCATCTGAATGTCGCAGCTGAAATCGAGACCCATCCGACCAGGCATGGTTCTTCCAATCTTCTATTGTCCAATTTTGGTGATCTGTGTGAATTGTAGCCTCAGTTTCCTGTTCTTAGCTGACAGGAGTGGCACCCGGTGTGGTCTTCTGCTGCTGTAGCCCATCTGCTTCAAGGGTCTATGTGTTGTGTGTTCAGAGATGGTATTCTGCATACCTTGGTTGTTACAAGTGGTTATTCAAGTTACTGTTGCCTTTCTAAAATTTCAAACCAGTCTGCCCATTCTCCTCTGACATCAACAAGGCATTTTCCTCCACACAACTGCCTCTCACTGGATATTTTCTCTTTTTCGGACCATTCTCTGTAAACCCGAGAGATGGTTGTGGGTGAAAATCCCAGTAGATCAGCAGTTTTTGAAATACTCAGACCAGCCCGTCTGGCACCAATAACCATGCCATGTTCAAAGTCACTTAAATCCCCTTTCTGCCCCATTCTGATGCTCGGTTTGAACTTTAGCAAGTTGTCTTCACCGCGTCTAGATGCCTAAACGTATTGAGTTGTTCCATGTAAATTGGCTGATTAGCAATTTGTGTTACCATGCAATTGAACATCTGTACCTAATAAAGTGGCCTGTAAGTGTATGTTATCTGTGTATTTAGCTCTTTACATGGAGTAACTGCCTAACCCTGGAATCAAACCAGGACAAACCTTAAGGCTCCATTCACATCTTGGCGTTCTGCCCGTGATCCTGGATCATGGCAAATCGCGGGACGCCCGTGCGATCCCCGTCACTTCCAATGGCCCCCCCCCCCCCCATCGAAGTACAAGAACTTCTTTTGGGTGACAGGCGTCCCGCGATTCTGTTTGCGTGATTTTACCGCGATTCGTCAGGCGACAGTCGCGCCAAAATTGTACCGCAATCAGGGTGCCATTGGAAGTGACGGGGATCGCACAGGCCTCCTATGATTTGCCGTGATTCGGGATCGTGGGCAGAATTGTAGCGATTCCTCCCGCGAATGGGAAAGCCAAGATGTGAACAGAGCCTAAATGAATCCACTAATGTAAACCAACACAGCAGAATGCTAATCCACCCTGACAGTTCGCGGTGTCATAACAAAAACTGACATTGCTGAAAACTAAAGATCCCTCATCAGACAATTCTTATTTCATGATGTCTGTTATAACAAGAAAGCGTGTGTCCGCGGTGTATCAGGGGTATTACACACCGCTAAAAATCAAAGCCCGATAAATCTGAAAACCGACTGACATGAGAACAGGAAGAGTTTAAATATATTATTAGATAGATGTGAGAGATGGGTGATTTGGAATGCACATAAAGCCTAATTCATAATTATTTTATCATCGCTCCCTGGATGACTTATTGATTTCATACTTTCTCTGACATATGTATCTACTATTATGTAAAGCTGAACTCCGGCCTTCCCTTCAGGGAGGCCCGGAATGATAATGGAAGTATGGAATGGTAATGAAGGGCTGGGCATGACAAGGTGGAACAGGAGACAAAAAAAGTAAACGGAAGTAAGAGGGAGGGGATTGAAGTTAACTTTAGGGGTGGGGAGATATAAAAGGAATAGGCGGGGTTTAAGCAGGAACAGTGTGAGGAGACAGACAAAGGGGAAGTTGACACAGGCGGAGAGAAGCATTTGCAGCAGCATGGCAGACATTGATTTGATCCTAGCAAGGCTGAGGACGGCGGCGGCCACGAGGGGACAGGAATGGCTACAGGCTCAGGTAGCTCCATTGCTCCTAGACGAAGCGGGGGGGTCCGGCGGGGGGGGGGGAAGCGACGCCACGCGCCAGGCGGTCTAGGCCGCCTGAGCGTTTTTCACCAGGCCGTCGGCTCCCCCAGCAAAACGGGTGGCCGCCGCCACCCCTGGGGGGGTCCGGGCGGAATCCTCCACAACGGCGGAGCGCGGGGGCGGGGCTTCGGGCCGTAATGGCGCCCGAGCATCGCCACCCAGAAGACAGGACAGCAGCAGAGCGGTCCCCCCCGCAGCACAGGCTTCTGCTAGGGGGAGATCCGACGAGGGAGGAGCAGGGGCACGGCTGGGGGTCAGCTACCTGAAGCTGCTGGCAGCCCTTCTGCAGCCAGGAGTGGAAGAGAGCCAGATGAAGACAGAAGGAGAGGTCCAGGGGCCAGCAGAGGAGCCATAAGTGTGGGACAGCAGAGCACAGCAGCAGGGGGTCGCAGGGAAAGGGGGAGAACAGCCACAAGATGGGAATCCACAGCCCCCAGGCAGGCTTCACCTGGGAGGTTACTCACGCCGATGCTCCAAGCCACGGAGGTACGGTCAGAAGGAGAGCTGTCGGGTTCGGATGAGGACGTGCGCCAGGACATCGCGCCATCTGGAGGGTCCAGTGCAGCGGCGATGGGGAGCAGACCCAGTCAGCCTGGTGAGTCACATGTTTTACCTGATTCTGTTATCAATGTTGATGGTGGTAATTGGTTAGATAGGGGTGATGGGGGGGACACGACGGCTCCTGGGGGAGCTGTAGGGGCCGCGGCGGGGGGACCGCCTGGCCTAGGGGGGACGGGCGTTCAGCCTGTCGCCGCCGGGACAGGGGGACCATTACAGGAATTGCTGGGAGGATTAAGGGATTTGGTTCAGCGATTTGCAACCAACCAGACTGCGCCGGCGATAGTGGCACCGTGGGTTGGAGGGCAGGTGGAGAAGTCGGGTGTTGGGGGGACCACGGGGACAGGGGGTGAGGCTGTCGCCAACTCAGACGCAGGGGTGTCGGGAAACGCCACCACGGGGGAATCTGCAGTGGTGGTCAGGAAGGATGTGGTCAGGATAGCAGATGCGGCAAAATGCGAAGTGTACGTCTGCTATGAGGGCCCGCTGGGAGCACATTTAAAACAAGAAGTGCGGGAGAAAATAGTAAAAGGTGAGTATGTGGAAATTTTTTCCTTGTTACCGTTAGAGAAGTTCAACTTGGACCGGGTAAAGCCGGACGATTCCAAAAAAGAGGATGAGGAGAAGCGAAGGTATCGTTTGATCCCTAGGACCTTTGGTAATTGGTTACAGGCATTCGCCATTATGGCGAGTGTAATTGGCGAAAAGAACCAGGAGCATTGCTCTGCGTTGTTTTGCTACATGGATGCCATAGGCGAGGCACATAGGGTGTATGGGGGCACTGCGTGGCTTCGATACGATGAGCAATTTAGGCAACGCAGGGCAGTGAGGCAGGCTCTTAGGTGGGACCATAAGGATATCAGCTTATGGATGCGTTTGATGTCTTCCGCCAGGGTACCAAACCAGCCTTTTCATGGGGGGGCCGGGGGATCGTCTACCTCTGGACTCCCGGCCGGGAAAAAATTTGGGGTGTGTTGGCAGTTTAACGAAGGATCCTGCAAGTTTGGGGGATCCTGTCGTTTTAAACATGAATGCTCAGGATGCGGGGGGAACCACGCTTTGTCACGCTGCTTCAAAAAAGGAAAGAAGCCAGGGGAGCCTGCTCAGAAGAGGGATAACGCCAGTGATGGAGGTAAGGATGCGGCCTTTTTTAAATAGGTACCCGGACAGAGAGGCAGCGAGGGTGTTGGGGGAGGGTTTTTCAGTGGGTTTCAGAATTCCATGCTCTCTGGCAGCTATACCTCCGATGGCCAAGAACTTGCGGTCTGCACTGCAGAATCCTGGGGTGGTTTCGGAAAAACTGGCCAAGGAGGTATCGTTGGGGCGCATGAGTGGGCCTTTTGCAACTAAGCCATTACAGGATTTAGTAGTGTCACCGTTGGGAGTGGTGCCTAAAAAGGAACCAAACAAGTTTCGCCTTATTCACCACCTTTCGTTTCCAAAAGGTGCATCTGTGAATGATGGTATCAATCCTGAAGATTGTTCAGTATCGTACACATCGTTAGATGCAGCAGTGGGATGGGTGAGGCATTACGGTCAGGGGGCACTCATGGCAAAATCAGACATTGAGGCGGCATTTCGTTTGCTTCCAGTACATCCGGACAGCTTTTGGCTGTTGGGTTGCTGTTGGCAGGGGGAATTTTACGTCGATCAGTGCCTGCCAATGGGTTGCTCGATATCTTGCGCCAAGTTTGAGCTGTTTAGCTCATTTCTTGAATGGGTGATTAGGGATGTGTCAGGGATGGATTCCGTGATACATTACCTGGATGACTTTCTCTGCGTAGGGCCTCGTGAGTATAAGGGGTGTGCGATTCTGTTGGCAACCTTGGAACACATTGCAGGTAAGTTTGGGGTACCATTGGCAGCGGATAAAACGGAGGGCCCGACGACAGTGTTGAGTTTTTTGGGCATCGAAATAGATACCAGAGACATGGAGTGCAGGTTGCCAGGGGATAAGGTGGACGGGTTAAAAAGGGACGTCAGGGACATGATGGAAAAAAGGAAAGTGCAGCTGCGGCAATTGCAATCCCTTTTAGGTAAGTTGAATTTTGCGTGTCGCATTATTCCAATGGGTAGAGTTTTTTGCCGCCGGTTGTCAGCTGCCACAGCGGGGATACAGTCTCCGACCCACTTTATCAGGCTTACCAGGGAACATAGGGAGGACTTGAAGGTGTGGCACACGTTCCTGGAAAGCTACAACGGACGTTCGGTGTGGATGGAAGGTCCGGTAAGTAATTGTGACATGGATTTGGTGACGGACGCCGCGGGATCTACGGGGTATGGGGCTTTTTTCCAAGGGCAGTGGAGTGCGGAGGCATGGCCTGAGTTTTGGGTGGAGTCGGGATTTACTCGTAATCTGGTGCTATTGGAATTATTCCCGTTGGTATTAGCAGTAGAATTGTGGGGGGAGAGGTGGCGGAACTTGAAAATACGTTTAAATTGTGATAATATGGGGGTAGTTCAGGTCATCAATCGGCTATCGGCATTATCCCCGCCGGTAATACAATTGTTGCGTCACCTGGTGTTGAGGTGCTTACAACTTAATGTTTTTCTATATGCTGTGCATATCCCGGGCGTGGATAATAAGTTGGCTGATTCCTTGTCTCGGTTCCAGTGGGACAGATTCAGGGAGCTGGCGCCCGCCGCGGAAGCAGAGGGGATTCCTTGTCCGGGGTGGCTTTGGGAGACGGTATCGGAATCGCCGCAGGATGGATCAGGAAATCGGTGAGTGGGTCGACATGGGCGGCATATAGTAAAGTGTGGTCGGAATGGGCCACGTTTACACGGCTGGTGGACGCCGGGCTGGGAGGGCTGGACTTGAGGTTGTTGGTAGTGCATTTTGTGTCACGACACATGGAGGGGGGTGGTTCAGTGTCCGCAATTGAGCGGAAGTTGGCGGGGTTGGCCTTTTTATTCAAGTTACAGGGCCTGACTGATTTTACCAAGGATTTCTGGGTAAAACAGGCATTAAAAGGTTATAGGAAGAGCCATGCGAAGAAGGATTCGAGGAGGCCGGTGTCTTTTTCTTTATTGCAGGTATTGTGTAATAAATTAGGTGGGGTATGTAAGTCGGGTTATGAAGTGATTTTGTTCAAGGCGGTTTTTTCTATCGCGTTTTTTGGAGCGTTTCGGGTGGGTGAGTTGGTGAGTCCAGCAAAACAAGTAGCAGGGGGTTTGAAGATGCAGGATGTGGAAGTAAAACGGGATAGGGTGTTGCTGAAACTGTGCAGGTCTAAAACAGATCAAGCCGGAAAAGGGGTAAAAGTGCAGCTGTTCAGGTTACCAGGGTCGGGAATTTGCCCGGTTCAAGTAGTTGAGGAATTTCTGCTAATTCGCCCGGTTGGGGAAGGGCCGTTGTTTGTGCATGAAGATAGAACTTTCTTATCCAGGTTTCAATTCATTGCAGTGTTTAGAAAATGCATTGGGGCTGCAGGGTTGGATAGTAGGCAATTCGCCTCACACTCCTTCCGCATCGGGTGGGCTACTGAAGCTGCCAGGTGTGGGTTGGATGAGGCAGCAATCAAGAGGATTGGGAGGTGGGAATCCAAGAGGTTCCAGTCTTATGTGCGCCCTCAATTGTCATCAGATGCTGTATAAAAATAAATAAATAAATAAATATATAGATATATTATGATCACATGCATTTGAAGACAGGGGTGGGGGAAGTTCACATGTTTCAATTTGTCTTCTGTTGTGTTATGTCTTTGCAGATGGGGGTCAACCACGCCTCGTCTGAATCTTGGGGCACCCCTATGTTTTCTGGGGTGCAAAAAGGGGGGACGTCAGACCAGAAGGCAGGCAACTGGGGATTTCCAGGAGGGAGGCATGTATTCGCTGGTTGGGCTTTCCAGGCATGGGGTGGGGTAGAGTTGTTCAGGAAGTTGAACGATACGCTCGACTCGATCGACCCCCGGATGTTTTAGTTGTACATGCAGGAGGAAATGATCTGGGGGTCCGATCTACCAGGGAACTGGTGTCGGCCGTTAAGTGCGACTTTGGAACTTCGGGTGGCCTTCCCGGGCATGATCATAGTTTGGTCTGACATAGTGGCAAGGACGTCATGGCGCATGGCTAGATCGGTACCTAGGATCAACAAAGCAAGAATTAAAGTAAACAAGGCGATTGGAAAGTTTGTTGTTAATAATGGGGGATTGGTGGTGAGGCACACGGAGTTGGAGGTTAATGTGGGGATGTACCTAAGGGGAGATGGGGTGCACCTTACCGCAGTAGGCATTGATCTTTGGGCTCTCGGGCTTCAGGATGGCATTGAGAGGGCATTGCGGGTGTGGAGGTCCCCTTAAGGCTAAGGGGTCATCCTTGCGGGCTGTGGCGGCATCTTTGGTCTCTGATGGTGGTCCAAAATGCAAAGAGGTGATGGTAAATGGTGGGGGGCTTTCAGTATTCTGTGCCCCTCTGGTGTGTTCTGTTCTTACAGCGGAAGGCTAGGCTGGAAGACAGATGTTTACACTGCGGGAAGGGTGTTGTCACCGTGCTGTTTTAAATACGGCTGGTGGCCTGGTATGGTAAAATTATGTACCGCAGTGTATGGTGTTTGGTGAAGTTTTTGAAATGGAGGAGGTGAAGTTAAGAGTGCCATCAGAAGACCAAAGATTGGGAGGTGTAAGAACTGTCAGTTAAAAGTTATACATAGTTGTACAAAATGTTCATTAAAAGAGTTATTTAAAGTTATTTAAAAGTTAGTTTTATACTTTTATAATAAAGGAGGCTGCTATGGCTGGTTTTTTACTCCAAAACAACTCCTGTGTGTGTTATCCAATTATTATAGATAAGAAAGGGAGAAGGGGAGTAGTAAATAAAGAGTGGGTCATGGAAGTTGGGGATATTAGTTCCTACACTGGTCAAGGGAGGCCCGGAATGATAATGGAAGTATGGAATGGTAATGAAGGGCTGGGCATGACAAGGTGGAACAGGAGACAACGAAGGGTTAAAAAGTAAAAGGAAGTAAGAGGGAGGGGATTGAAGTTAACTTTAGGGGTGGGGAGATATAAAAGGAATAGGCGGGGTTTAAGCAGGAACAGTGTGAGGAGACAGACAAAGGGGAAGTTGCCCACCCACCCTCCCTTTTTTGGTTTTGTTATGGGTATTTTCTGGTTTGCTGTTTCTGTTTTTTCTCTATTACAGGGGAATGGATCACGGTCGTCATAGCAGCGCTTTATCGGCGGCATCTTTGGTCTCTGATGGTGGTACAAAATGCAAAGAGGTGATGGTAAATGGTGGGGGGCTTTCAGTATTCTGTGCCCCTCTGGTGTGTTCTGTTCTTACAGCGGAAGGCTAGGCTGGAAGACAGATCTTACACTGCGGGAAGGGTGTTGTCACCGTGCTGTTTTAAATACGGCTGGTGGCCTGGTATGGTAAAATTATGTACCGCAGTGTATGGTGTTTGGTGAAGTTTTTGAAATGGAGGAGGTGAAGTTAAGAGTGCTATCAGAAGACCAAAGATTGGGAGGTGTAAGAACTGTCAGTTAAAAGTTATACATAGTTGTACAAAATGTTCATTAAAAGAGTTATTTAAAGTTATTTAAAAGTTGGTTTTATACTTTTATAATAAAGGAGGCTGCTATGGCCGGTTTTTTACTCCAAAACAACTCCTGTGTGTGTTATCCAATTATTATATATAAGAAAGGGAGAAGGGGAGTAGTAAATAAAGAGTGGGTAGTGGAAGTTGGGGATATTAGTTCCTACACTGGTCAAGCTTTGCACAGTTATACCGGCTCCTCTCCTGTACTGAAATAGCTTACTCTGATTTCACCGCACACTGTGAGCTTCTCACACTGGGGGAGATCTACTAAAACTGGAGCACCCAGAATCTGGTGGAGCTGTGCATGGTAATCAGCTTCTCACTTCATTCACAATGAATGCCAGCCGCCGACCCAAACAAAGAAAAAAAGGTCCGTACCCCACAATGACGTCATAAGAGGGGGGGTCAGCCGGGTGGTCCCTCCCAATGGCGACCCTAGGGGGGGCCAGAGGGGGCCCTGACCCCCCCAACATTATGCTGGGCCCCACCATGTGCCCCCCCCAACAAAAAAATTTTTTTTTTTTTTTTTAATTTTTTTTTTTACAAAAAGGCAATTTCTTTTTGTTTGTATTCATATCGGATGTGCCGCATCTTACTCGGGCCACCGCTGGGGTAACACAGTCTCTATTGAGAGGGAGAACGTCCCCAGTCAGCTCCTGCGGGTGATTCCTCCCCCCTCCCTCTGCTCGCTGACACTGCATAATGTGAGCGCTCACACAACCACGGGCCGCCCGATCTGCTCCTTTCCCTGCATCCTCATTGGCAGGGAGAAGAGCGAGTTGCAGGAAGGACTCCACCAGGACTCTCAGTTACTGAAAAAACAGACTGATTTCTCCCATCCTTAGGACAGGAGAACCAGCCTGTAAATTCCAAGAGATGCCAGACCAGCGCTGTCAATAGCAGGGGCAGGACAGCAAGAGGAGGCTGGGGAACCCCACAGTGGCAGAACACCAGGGCCCGGTGGCAAGACAACCTTTGCAACCCTGATAGTTCTCCCACTGCTTTGGACCCTTATATTTTCTTGGTATGCTGGTGACATATATATCTTGTTTTCTGCCACCCTGGGGGGCACCAATACAGTAGGAAGGGAGCTCACTGCAGAACATGTGAAAGGGCCGTTGTGGGATCGTAGTAAAGGGGTAAAGGGCCCCAGGATAGACAAAATATAGATCTATCTATCTATCTATCTATCTTTGCATTTTATATTGCCCCCCTATTTTTGTCCCTGTCCCCCCCTGTGCCCCCCCTAAATATGAAAGCTGGAGACGCCACTGGTCCCTCCCCTCCATTTATTTATCAGCAGCTATGAATCGGAGTTGTCAGTCGGTGGGAGCCAGCTTTGGGTGCTCCTTAAAGTGGAGTTCCAACGACATTTTTTTTTATGCATATCTTAGGATCAGAACATAGACATATACCACTAACGTGTTTTGAAAATTTCGCCACTCGATGTCCGCTTTAAGATAAAAAAGTAACTTCTATTATCCTGTCCTGCCAGTTCGCATATTGCTTGTGGGCATGTGAAGCCAACAAGCATATTCTTCCAGGATACAGCGCTGCTGTATTCCCAGCATGCACCGCCCAGTCTCGCGCAGTAATAACACGTGGTGGCGCTTTAAACTTTACAGGTTGCCATCACAATTGGCGGCAGCTTCAGAAGTGCCCGCCCCATTGTGATGGCAACAAAGCCCTCGGCGGGGGCGTGTCCAAGATGGCGATCGGGATGGACGCATAGTTGAGAGGCTCCAGCACCCTGCCGGCTAATAATCCTGTTTCCCTGCGGACTTTTATAACCTGGAATCACCCAGACACAGCTCTGAACCTACAGACCTGGTATGCCCTATAATCGCCGCTCCGCCGCCCACAAGAAGCCCTCTACAGCCCGTACTACTCCCCGTGGCGGGAAAGCTGAGAGTAACAAGATGGCTAATATGGCATCACAGACCTAGGAAGCGGATCCTGAGATTCAAGATGCAGACCACTTCACAGCGCTGATGCAGGCGATCGGGACCTGCCAAACTACATTGAAAGGCAAAATTGATAAAATACAGCTGGAAATGGGTCTTATTCGTAAAGATATGGACAAATTCAGAACCCGGCTGTCAGAGGTGGAGCGCCGCGTGGGTGACACGGAAGACGTGCTGGGTGAACACACATCAGCCCTCCGAACCCTCACCACTAAAGTAAAGGCATTGGAATATCGTGCGGAAGACGCGGAGAACCGCAACAGGAGGAATAACCTCCGAATTATTGGCCTCCCTGGGAAGGCTGAAGATCCTGATCCAGCTGGATTTACCGCGCCTTCTACGTCAGTTGTTCCCCCAGGCGGCTTTCTCCCCCTTCTTTGCGGTGGAGCGCGCCCACAGAATGCCGGCGGCTCGAGGGCCTCCTGGGGCACCACCTCGCACGTTCATCCTCCGGCTGCTGAACTACAGAGACCGCGATGCTGTGCTGAGAGAAAGTAGGAAGATGGAAGCACTGCGATTCGAGGGGTCCCGCCTGATGATCTTCCCAGATTTCTCTGTCGAGACGCAAAAACAGCGCAAAACATTTGACCAGGTTAAGCAAGAGCTGCGCAAAAGAGGCTTCAAATACAGTATGCTTTTCCTGGCCCGTCTACGGGTCCAAGACGGAGAAACACACAGATTCTTTACTGTCCCAGAAGAAGCTGCTAATTGGCTGGACACCATTCCACAGCGCTGAAAATGGATCCTGATTGCTACCTGCTTTCTCTTTCCAGTGAGTGAGTGTCCCTATTCTGCAACACACTTCTCTGTGCACCCCCCTCTTTCCTTTTTCCTGCCATTCACTAGCTACTAGTTACTGACGAAACTACTGTGACTAGCCAGAAATCTGGGATATACATACCAACCAGTGATCATGTCATAATGCGGTGAACACACCACCTGAGATAAACGCCACCATTGCTGAGGCAAAATAACTACTACTTATTATGGAACTTGCATATGACAAGCTACTGCTGACCAGACCTTTGAGACATATATGTACACCAGTGTCTGCATTGTGCAGCAAAGGCCGCATTGAATGGCATATCCCAGTGGGTGAGTTTTTGCTTGCGGCAACGCATTTTTAATTGTTTTACCCTGCTGGTTTCTGGAAATTAGCTGGTCACTGATGCCGCTGACACACGGTCACTCACTCCTCCTGAAGGTGGACTTTTAGCGCAACAAGATACTCTTGGTCAGAACTTTGTGATGTACATATGCACCACCGCTCATGTTGTGAAACATGATCATATTACACAGGAGAATCGGCTGCGGTGCACCTCGTGACTTTAACTCATGAAAAAGAATCCCCTACCCACATTCTGTTAAGAGGGAACTGGGGAATTGGTTACGGGGATCCTCCAATTTTTGAACCCGGGTGCACCTTCTGCGCCGGCTGGGTAACAGTCGGTGATGGAGGGGCCTCCTCTATTATATAAGGGACATAACTCTTCCGCAGGGGGAATGATTCCCCTTTTTCTGTTTTTATGATTATACCTTGATAGGGTTTAGCTGGCGGACACCACGACTGTTAAACAGTTTGTGGGCTTTCTTATTGTGCCTCCAAGGCACCCTGTTGGCGCATTGCCTCCCAAGGACTTAAAGTCATGCTTTGTTTGGGTGATCAAACGCACCTGAGTTTAGGGGGTTGCGTGGGGAGGGGGGGAAGGGGTTTTGTTCAACGGTACACCATAAAATATGTTTGTGTTGATGCTCATATGACAGACTTCTATTTGACCTGTTTATTAGGAGTAGAAAACTTACTTGATAGTGAATCAGGTATGCTGGATCTGTGCCTGGGTATGGGTGGAGGTCCGGAGGATGGAGCGGTCGTGATGATTGCCCACTTACAAGTATGGCCCCCCTTAGAGTGATATCTTGGAATGTGCGGGGGCTCAATTCCAAATTTAAGAGATCCCTAGTATTTTCATACTTGAAAAAATATCACCCGCACATTTGCCTACTCCAGGAAACCCATCTTACGGGCTCAAAGATACTTTCCCTCAAGAAGCCATGGGTGGGATCATATTTACACTCCACATACTCCTCCCACTCCCGGGGAGTTAGTGTCCTTGTACATAAGGCGCTCCCCTTTGTGCTTCTGGACCTTCGCCTAGACCCGGACGGGCAATATGTAATTTTACATGCACTGTGTGACAGATTGGAAATGTTATTAGTAGTTATGCACCGGCCAAAATGACGATTCTGCATAAAATTCAAACTATTATTGCAGGCTATTCCACCCCCAATATAATCATAGCAGGTGATTTTAACATGACCCCCAACCCCAGTGCCGATAAATTGCACCCAGGTCAGACGACCGAAACAGCGCTGTCTCGTTGGGCAGAGGTGTATGGCCTCTATGAGACGTGGAGATGGAAAAATCCACAGGGTAGACAATTTTCCTGTCACTCTGCTACCCACGCAACATTATCACGCATTGACCTAATCTATGTTACTGATCCCCTGCTATCCCGGGTGTCCGCTGTCTCCCTTCTACCGCGTGGCATATCGGACCATACCCCCGTCATGCTGGATCTCTCCACAGGCTCAGCAGCTAGTGCGGGACTGTGGAGACTTTCCAGATACTGGATCACTGATGAGAAAATGGAACCGATAATGTTAATGGAGCTTGGGGAATACTGGACACATAATGATCATTCAGCCCCTCCACCAGTGGTATGGGACGCATTCAAGGCGTTTGCCAGGGGTAGATATCAGTTTAACATTTCTAAAATTAGGAAAGAGTCGAAACTGGAGCTTTCGACGGCTGAAAAAAGGGCACTAAGACTTGAGACTCAATACACAGCCTCACCCGATCAGGCCGCACATTCTGATATGCTCACGGCATATAGGGAGGTGGCGCTTATTCGTGCAGCCTCCTGCCGGCGCTTCCTCCTTGCCCAGACTCAACGTATATTTGAGCAGGGCGAGCGATCGGGTAGATTGCTAGCCTGGCTGGCAACAGAACGGGCTGGAAGCTCCTGTATTGCAAATATTAGGGATGAAGATGATACTCTGCTCTCTGACCCCGTGCATATTAATGCGCGATTTGAGCGGTATTATCAGCAACTCTACACATCCAGAGCAACATACTCCCCTGAGGAATTAAATCTGTTTCTCCAAAAGATAGACTTCCCTACTTTAACAACAGAAGCGAGCCAAGCGCTGGAAGCTCCCATAACCCTAAAAGAAGTCCAGAGAGCCATTAAGTCACTTCAGGCAGGCAAGACTCCGGGACCTGACGGACTACCCACGGAGTTTTACAAAACTAATCTGGAAATATTAGCCCCCCACTTCCACGATCACTAAAGCACTGACTCAGCAATGTCTCCCACCCTCAATGATGGAGGCGGTGATTGTTGTCATTCCAAAACCAGGGAAGGACCCGGAAATGTGCTCGTCCTACCGGCCCATTTCTTTATTGAACGTGGATGCCAAAATCCTTACTAAGATTCTGGCGGGTAGGTTAAACTCGGTGATACTCTCCCTAATACATGGTGACCAGACCGGGTTTATGCCGGGCAAAGGCACCGATATAAACATCCGCAGACTCCATACTAACATAGCGCTACCCCGTGACCCTAAGGAGAGTGGAGTGGTGGCCTCGCTAGACGCCGAGAAGGCCTTTGACTCGGTTGAGTGGGCCTTTCTCTGGGAGGTAATGTCTAAATTAGGATTCGGAACTAAATTTATCAGCTGGGTCAAACTACTCTACAGATCCCCATCGGCCAGGGTACGTGCGGGTGGTCTCCTCTCCCCCCCCTTCCAACTATGCAGAGGGACAAGGCAAGGATGTCCACTGTCCCCAGGGCTTTTCGCCCTGGCCATTGAACCTATGGCTATATTGCTCCGCTCGGCTTCTGCGGTGAGGGGACTGGAGATGGGACCACTGGTGGAACGACTCTCGTTATACGCGGATGATACGCTTTTATATCTAGGCGACGATACCCATTCTTTAGTTGCGGCTCTAGAAATTATAAACTATTATGGAGATTTCTCTGGGGTCAAAATTAATTGGAGTAAATCTAGTCTGTTCAGTCTCTCTGATAATAACCCCCCCAAAGCTGACCTGACCCCCCTCCGCAGAGTTACCCAGTTTAGATATCTTGGTATCGAGATATGCAGAGACCTGACCCAATACCTGACGCATAATCTATACCCAATCCTTCAAACCCTTACTGCAAAATGCCAGGCCTGGAAAACGCTTCCACTGACACCAGTGGGAAGGGTGAATCTATTAAAAATTACATTCCTCCCTAAGTTCTTATACATTTTTAGGAACACCCCGGTCCCAATCCCTGTTTCTTTTTTCCGCAAACTAGACGGGGTAATCTCCTCTTTTATATGGGGAGGGAAAACTCCAAGAATAGCGAAAGCCAAGCTACAACTTCCCCTGTCTTCTGGAGGCCTGGCATTACCATGCTTTCAGAAATATTACTGGGCGGCAGTGCTAGTCACTGTTCGCTGGTGGTTTAAACAGCCTAGATCAAACCCTGCGGTAAATCTTGAAGCAGCTATAATGGGTTCCTACTCAGCTCTCACGAACCTTGTCTATAGAGGAGTAAAGGCCAGTTCACATGTAACCCTACCAACCCGCACCACACTACAAGTATGGGATAAAGTCACTGCAGCTATTGCCAAACAAGATACTATCTCCCCTCACACCCCACTATGGGGTAATCCCAAACTTCCACACTTTAGATCCATCCCAGACCCCAGTATTTGGGCTAAATTTGGGATAGTGAAGATTAAACAGATTATGCCTAATGGAAAAATTCTCCCATTCCCAGAACTCAAAACGACCTACCAGCTTCCTTCATGGATGCTATTTCGGTATCTTCAGCTAAAACATGCTACGCAAGCACAATTCCCCAGAGTAGTGACAGTGGTCCCAAATATGGTGGAAAGCAGGGGCGGACTGACCATTCGGGCATATCGGGCACTGTCCGAGGGCCCGGAGGCCAGCAGGGGGCCCGTCCCTGACTGTCGCCAAACATCCGGAGCAGACACAGAGAGAGAGCTCTGCTGTCTGTCAGCATATATCCCCGATCTGCAGGTTTCCTGGATACTGCATGCACACTGCTGACATTTCACTCCCTCCAGCACTACTTTGGGCAGAACTACAAGAGCTGTGAGTACCCCCGCTCTCACACCAATTCAGCCTGTCACTGTCTCTTGTAGCCCTGCAGCCGGAGCATAGATACCTCTGTGATCTTTCCTGCGCGCTCCCCCCTCCTCTCCCTGTGATTGATGAAGGAGGTGAAGTCCGTTCCGGCCAGCTACTGTCTCTTCTGGTCTCCCGGGAGTCCCAGTCACTGCACGTTTCTCTGTGTTCCTTCCCGTGCTCTCCCCCTCCTCTTCTCAGGTTTGATAAGAGGTCACTGCACTGGCTCCTTCTCAGCATTCCAGCCAGCACATCTCCCACCCTGCGTTCTGTGAATCTCCCTGAGCTCCCTCAAACACCACAATAGGATTGGGGTGGGGGGGTCATTAAGAGCACCTGTCTTTACTCAGCAATAGCTTGGTCTTTCATTACAAATTCTTGCCCTGTTACCTGTACTCTGCTGCAGGTGAGCAGCAGGTACATCTGGCTCCCTTGCTGGCCTGGCCACATGAGGAAAGGAGAGGAGAGCTGATAACCAGGTTCTGTAAAAGGGACATCTACAATGATATGTGCAGTCCCAACAGTGCCCACCAATGCTGCCAATCAGTGCCACCTACCAGTGCCTCCTCATCAGTGGAGCCTATCAGTGCCACCCATAAATGGCTTTTGCTATTTATTTTTCAAGTGCCCATGAGCTCATCAGTGACGCCTATCAGTGCAGGTTCATCAGCAGACAGCAGTGAAAGAGAAAAATTACCTGTTTGCTAAATTTTTTTTGTGAAAAGAATGTAAAAAAAATATTAAAATGAATTAAACATTAGAATAAAAAGACTGTAGAAAATCAGACTAAAATTTCTAATTAGATTAAAAAGTCACACTAAATACAAGGCATAGTTTAGCCACACATACTGTGTGCCACAGCACGCTATGCACACTGCAGGTCACTTTAATGTTGCGTTATAAAGATGGCTGCTGCGTGGTGGCCATCTTTAACCGCTTCAAATCCGCGATATAGCCGAATGACGGCTACAGCACAGACCTACTTTACCAGGAGGACGTCTATTGTGCTCGAGCGGCCTGCACACCCCCTGCAGGGCGTGCGCGGCACACTCTGTGATTACTACGTGATCAGCTGTCAGCCAATGACAGCTGATCATGTGATGTAAACAAAGCCAGTAATCAGCTATTTTTTATCCTCATGCTGACAGCCTGAGGAGAAAAAAAGCCGATCACCGACGGCTGTCAGAGGGACATAGGTCCCGATCAAGGAGATCAGCCCCCAGGTCATCTGTGCCCACCTGTGCCACCTACCAGTGCACAACAGTGCTGCCTACCAGTGCCCACTAGACATGTGCACATTGAAATATTTCGTTTCGGAATTTTGTTTTCGTCCGTAAAATAAATTTATTTAGTTACTCCCAAAATTCGTTTTTCTTTATTTCGTTTTTCGTTAAAAACTTGCATTCGTCCGAAAATCCAAATTAATTAAGGTTGAATCTGACATTGAAGGCTTATGGTGTCTGTCGAATGTTCAAAGAAGATTCGACGGAGCAGCTAAACTGTACGACGCCGTATAGTTTAGCGGCTCTGTCGAATCTTCTTAGAACTTTCAACAGACACCATAAGCCATAATCCTCTTTGGTTACAATCAGCCAATAACATTCATCATCATCATTATTTTTATTTTTATTTTACTTCCCCCACCCAATTCCAGCAGCGATCTTTTCTCCCCTATGTCAAATCTTTTCTCTCTATGTCGAAACTTTTCTCTCTATGTCAAATCTTTTCTGTCTATGTAGAATAATCTTGGACTAATAGAGTTAAGGTTAGGCACAATCGACCACAGGTTTGATGGGCACAGATTGTTATTGTCAGCATCATGTCGAATCTCCTATCTATATCGAACTGTTGTAGCAACGAAAACTAAAATAAAGCATTCGTTTATGTCGGATCTTTCGTTTTTCGGATTCTGCATTTCTGAAATTCGGACGAAAATGCATTCGGACGAAAAAGAATGCACATTTCTAGTGCCCACCAGCGCCACCCATCAGTGCCCACAGTGCCACCCATCAGTGCCCACAGTGCCACCTATCAATGTCACCAATCAGTGCCTCATCAACAGTGCTTCCCATCAGTGCCACCTAGCAGTGCCATCCATCAGTTACTTATCAGTAACGCCCATCAGTGCCATCTTATCAGTGGCCATCAGTGCCGCCTTCTCTTTGCCCATCAGTACCGCGTTATCTGTGCAAATCAGTGCCGCCTTCTCTGTGCATATCAGTGCCGCCTTATCTGTGTCTATCAGTGCCCATCAGTGCAGCCTATCAGTACCCACCAGTGCAGCCTATCAGTGCCCATCAGTGATGCCTCATCAGTGCATATCAATGAGGGAGAAAAATTACCTGTTTGCAAAATTGTATAACAAACTATGAAACTTTTTTTCAAAATTTTCCATCTTTTTTTGTTTGTTTAGCAAAAAATAACCCCAGTGGTGATTAAATACCACCAAAAGAAAGCTCTATTTGTTTGAAGAAAATGATAAAAATTTCATTTGGGTACAGTGTTGTAGGACCGCGCTATTGTCATTCAAAGAGTGACAGCGCTGAAAGCTGAAAATTGGTCTGGGCAGGAGGGGGGTTTAAGTGCCCAGTAAGCAAGTGGTTAAACCTGGGGGCCCCACGATCTCCTATTGCCCGGGGGCCCCATGAGTTGTCAGTCCGCCCCTGGTGGAAAGCTTCCTTACCTCACGGGGGGTAGACAAGATACTGTCTTCCTTATACCTACGCCTTACCTGCGGAGACGCAGAGAAGACCCCACATCTACTGCAGATGTGGAAGACAGACATCACTGACCTCTCTGACGAACAATGGGAACTGGCAGTTCAAAACTATATACCGACAGTGATCTCGGCTAGGGATAGATTTATCCAACTCAAATTCATACACAGAGCTTACTATACACCACAGAAGCTAGCACGGATATATCCTACGCAATCAGAGCAATGTATAAAATGTCAGCAGTCGGTAGGGACGTTTTACCATGTCGTCTGGGAATGTCCTGTCATCCAGGAGTACTGGAAGAAAGTGGTTGAGGAAATGAATTCTGTCACCAATCTTTCTGTACCCTTGGATCCTAAGATTCTTATCTTGGGAATTACAGAATTGATAACTCATTCCACATATGACAAATTACTATTATTTTATTTATGCTTTTATGCCAGAAAAGCCCTCCTCCAACAATGGAAACTAATGACTCCTCCCACGGTGAATCAATGGCGTGCCCTGGTGGATGCGGTGTTACCCTTATACAAATTAACGTATATGGGTCGCAAATGTCCCCAAAAATTTGACAAGGTGTGGAAATCATGGGTGAGTGCTAGATCACCTTAGGTTTGACCCAGCCCACGAAGATAGCTCAGTAAATAATGGTACTGATGGGTGTATGGGTTGACTAACCAGGCCTTGAAATATTTCTTACAACCAGGTGATAGAGATAACACTCGCTTACCTAGTATAACTGAGACAGAAATCACAGGAACCTATAGGTGAAGCCCTCTACTTTCCCAAAGAAGTCCTGTATGAACACTGAGCCCTTCTGTTCATGTGTACCCAACTAACAAGCCTGATTGACTTGTCATAATCAAGTATATGCCTGAGAAGACACAATAATATAGCTAGGTCTAATATAATCCCCTTTCCTCCTCCCACTCGTCCACATCAATTATATGGTCAATTATATGGACACTTTTCTATACCAGCACATGGGCCAGGCCAGAATACCATGCTCCGCCTTATACTTCGGAGTAGATATATGTAGCATCATCAAATTACATCCGTCCTATTCAATTGTGATCTATTATTTTTTTTCTAGATAGGTTACATTGCTAAGATATACTTATGATGTACCGTGTTTTGTTTGTTTTCTTTTGTATTATTTTGTATTTGTTATAAATAAAAACTTTTCTGTTAAAAAAAAAAAAAAAAAAAAAACAAAGCCCTCGGCGCAGCCCACTGACTCCTGGGAAATGATGACACACATCTCCCAGGAGCAGTAGCAAGCAGAGGAGCCAAAGGAAGTGACGTCAGGAGCGGTGGTGAGGAAGGGGAAGATTAGAAGGGACCACATAGCAACAGGGATTAAAAGGAAAGTAAAAAAAAAAATTTCTTCAAATGTCATTTGTTATGTTATTTGCTGCAGATTTATGTAAAATTACTTTTATGAGTGGAACTCCACTTTAACAAGTTTTGTCCGACTTTGGAGGCACACCTTATTTGTTAAGGACTCCGGCAGACGCCTGCTCCCTGACAACCATGTTGTTTACTGGTTGTTAAGGATGGCAGTGGATGCTGGCTCCTTAAAGTGATTGTAAAGTCTCATTTTTTTGTTTTTTTTTAATAATAAACATGTTACACTTACCTGCTCTATGCAGTGGTTTTGCACAGGGCAGCCCGGATCCTCCTGTTCTTAGGTTCGCTGCTATTGGCCCCTGCCTCCTGTGGAGTGTCCCCACAGTAAGCAGCTTGCTTTGGGGGCACCTGAGCTGAGCTGCAGCCCCGTGTGTCCATTCAGACACGGAGCTGCTGTCTGACCCCGCCCCTCTCTCTCCTGATTGGCTAACTGACTTTGACAGCCGCGGGAGCCAGTAGCGCTGCTGCTGTGTCTCAGTCAATCAGTAGGGAGAGTCCCAGATGGCCAAGACACTCGTGGACATCACTGCATAGCGATAGGGCTCAGGTAAGTTTTAGGGGGGCTGCTGCACACAGAAGTTTTTTTATCTTAAAAGAAAAGTATGGGATTTTTTTTTTATCCCATAATCATACTTACCTAGGTGGATGCTGCATCTGTTCTCTGCCGTCTCTTCACTGAGAACCGAGCCACCGAACATCGCCGATTGCTCAGATTCTCTCACCTCCTAGAGCGGAGAGCTGCTGCTTGTCAATCAGCATCTCTCCGCTCTGCTCCTCCAAACTCACTGGAGCGCTGAGCTGTGGAGGGGTGGGGAGCGGAACGCTGAGAGGCTGAGGCGCTTATCACTCCAGGCACCTGGCGGATCCAGACTCCCAGAGTCAGGATAATGCGGTGCCTGGACTGATATTGGTGACGTCAGCAGAGAACGGAATTCAGTTCGCTGTCTGCTCAAAACGGGTCAGAGGAGTACAAAACGAATTGCACTCCTGTGACCCAGAGGAGAAGCCCAGCCGAATGAGCTCAGCCTGGACTTCTCCTTTAATGCATAGAACCTTCTGCCTTTACAACTCCTTTAACAACCAGGGTGTACCTCCAAAGTTGGACAAAACTGTCACATGTAAAACATTTAGATGCGACTTTCATGCGATGTAAGAAGGTTAACATTGAAGTCTATGGCCCTCAAGTCACATGCAGTGACGGCCCGTGCATTGTGGGCGTACGAGCGCCGCCCCCCGACACCTCCGCCTCCCTCCCTTTCCATGCCCCTGGCCCCTTTCAGGATGTCGGGCGCATGATATACTATGGCGGGATAGGCGGGGGGGTCTATTTTAAAGCACATGATTAAAGCCAGAGGCTCTAATAGGCTTCAAAATAGGATGGGCTCTGGAGAACAGAGAGGAGATGAGGGAGGAGCGGACACTGGAGCCGATGCCCGCACCCGAAGAGGAGAGGAGACCACAGCCCCAGCCCTAGACTGGGTAGGTGCCTTACTGCTGGCTGCCCGATGGGCTGGGGGGGCTTTCTCTGTCCCGCGCCGCGGTCCAGTTGGGGGTTGTCAGTCACTCCCCGTGGGCGGGGGGGTTATCAGTCACCCGCTGCGCGTGGGGGGGGGGAGTTGCCAGCTGCCACTGTTGGACAGGGGGCTAGGCATGGATCTGATTTTGCTTTCTCTGGTTCATTTGTTGTTTCCCTGCCTATTGTGATATGCTGTCCACATCTCCCCTGACATTTTCTCTGCTTGATATATGTTCTTGTATATCACTGTGTCTTATCACCCTCCTCTGCCTGGTTCTTAACTCTTCTTTTTCCCACTATCACTTTCCAGTAGGACTGCAGTTGGGAAAGTATTCATTTTATAGAAGCCACTGCTGGAACATGACTGCTTATTTAGATATTTGTGACTACCTGTATTTAGCTCAGACTCTTGACTTTGTGTTTGCAAGTTCTATATATACCCTGATCTGTAATTCTGAGCTATTTACACTGATCTATCATTTTAAGCTATATACCATGATCTGTAATTCTGAGCTATATACACTGATCTGTAATTCTGAGCTATATACCATGATCCGTAATGCTGAGCTATATAACCTGATCTGCGAGCCTAAGCTATTTGCCCTGATCTGTAATGCTGAGCTATATACCCTGAACTGTAATGCTGAGCTATATACCCTGATCTGTAATGCTGAGCTATATACCCTGATCTGTAATGCTGAGCTATATACCCTGATCTGTAATGCTGAGCTATATACCCTGATCTGTGAGGCTGAGCTATATACCCTGATCTGTGAGGCTGAGCTATATACCCTGATCTGTAATGCTGAGCTATATACCCTGATCTGTAATGCTGAGCTATATACCCTGATCTGTAATGCTGAGCTATATACCCTGATCTGTGAGGCTGAGCTGTATACTCTGTCCTGTGATTCTGGGGCTGTATACTCCTGACAATATGGGTGGAAGCAAGTGAAATACAGGGGATAGAGTGGGTGGATTATATAAGGGGTGGGGCTTATGAGAAGCAGGAGGGGTCAAAAAGGAAGGGTGGGGTCTGGTGCCCCCCATGCTAAAACTTCACCAGCCGCCACTGATCACATGAAAGCTGGACCAACATAGTGCATGAACTACTTTGAAGTCACTGCGACTTAAGGTTGAATAGATATGAACAGTACTCATTGAAAAACATGGGGTGTGACTTGTCATGCAACTTTAATGTCCAAAGTGGCATGACAAGTCGCACAATGTGAATGGAGCCCAAGACCTAGAAGCTTATTGGTTACTATACACAGCTGCACCAGATTTTGTGTGCACCAGTTTTAGTAAATCTCCCCCAGTGTGCACTAGAAGCTGCATCAAGTCTGATAGATCCCATCTTATTTCCTGCCTGGAGATCTTTTCTACCCATTCTGACCAGTATTGCCAACTGCCCGTTAATTTACGGCAGCCCGTGAATTTCAGCCCATTTTCGGGCTGCCCGAGAATGCCCGTTACAGGCAGCGTTGCCAGTAAAAATGATGGCTGCAGGCCAACAGTGCCACTACGCATGCGCCATCCCGAAGCCTGCCAGGCCCGGGAAATCTTGCCTATTATCGCCTAGTGATGCGGCACCATTGTTTGAATGGAAGATTCACCGCCGCCAGTAACTCTCACCTTTGAGTCCTCTCGCTGGGTTTTTTTCTGCTTCATGTCTGGTATTGTGCTGAAGAGCGGATGTGTGCATCGCCCACAGGTGTGCCTGACTCTGCTCATTGATCGGAGCGGCGGGGGCGGGAGGCTCAGATATGGGAGTTTAGGGCTGGACCACCTGGGACACTGACAGGGGATAACCCGACACTGACTAAAACTTGGGTGAGTGCCTGTGTGAGAAAGTGAGGGGCACCTGTTGGATAGGAGAAGCTCCCTTATTACTATGTCCACTCCATGACCATCCTTACCTCACAACTGGGCTGCCTGCCTGCGACCAATGCTGGATTTTAACTGACTTTAACCAATGCTGACATCAACTTGGGGGGGGGGGGAGGGGGCTGACTACATGGAGTCAGGAAGGTTCTGTGGACACATCACTTCTCCTTGTGGCTTCAGTGGTCAACTCACACCTGCTCCCAGCAGTGCCAGTGCCACACTGACTCAGTAGCTCTGACTGCTTATGTGAAGATGGTAATGTAAAGGGGGCACGGGCAGACAGAGGAGGGCAAACACTACTGTGGGGGATGAAGGGGGCAGAAGATACTGTAACCGATGTGGAGATGAAGGGGGACAGAGAAGGACTCTACTCTGAAGGGGGCAGAGGTGGACACTGATGTAGGTGGATGACTGGAGAATAGGAGGACACTACTGGGGGGGGGTTATATATGAAGGTGTACCATGTCTGCATGTCTCTGCAGCCTCTAATCACCTCCTGTACCATGTTTCTGCAGCCTCTAATCACCTCCTGTACCATGTCTCCGCAGCCTCTGATCACCTCCTGTACCATGTCTCCGCAGCCTCTAATCACCTCCTGTACCATGTCTCCGCAGCCTCTAATCACCTTCTGTACCATGTCTCTGCAGCCTCTGATCACCTCCTGTACCATGTCTCTGCAACCTCTAATCACCTCCTGTACCATGTCTCCACAGCCTCTAATCACCTCCTGTACCATGTCTCCACAGCCTCTAATCACCTCCTGTACCATGTCTCCGCAGCCTCTAATCACCTTCTGTACCATGTCCCTGCAGCCTCTGATCACCTCCTGTACCATGTCTCCGCAGCCTCTAATCACCTCCTATACCATGTCTGCAATCTCTGAGGGGGTCTAGAGAGGAATCAAAAGTGGGAGCACCACCAGGATGGAGGTCACGAGAGAAGTCAGACATGTGTGGACCAGAGCCGCCAAGCTGGAGCCGTCTGACTGAGCCCTGCACGGTGCACCTGAGAGGAGGTCAGTGACATCGCTGCCAGGCCAGTCTGAGGGGGGCATCATTAATGTAAGGGGGGAGTGAATACAATAATGTAAGGGGGCACTGATATAAAAGTTCCCCCTTACAGCAGGGGACCCCCCTTACCTTAGTGTATTCACTCTGCGGAAGGTGGTCTCTGATGACCAGAGTGCCCCCCCACATCAGAGTTCCTGGCGTTCCTCTTTACATCAAAGTCTGCAGGACTCCCCCTTACAGTGCAAGGGCAATGCTGCAGACCCTCTAGAGTGGGAACTCTAAAAGAAAGGGGAGCATAGTGGACTCTATTATAAGGTGATCTCTGGTTAGCAGAGCCCCCTTACATCATCGTTCCCCCTTAGATCATGATCTGCAGCGTTCCCCTTTACATAAGAGTTCCCTTTCACTGTAAGGGGAAATCCTGCAGACTCCGATGTAAGGGGGAACTCTGTGCTGGGTTATAGTAACCTGACCTTCATGTAAATGGAGAAATATGGTTTTTGACTTTTGTTTAACTTAAACACATTGCTAATAGTACTAGCCATGTTTATCCCTTTCATGACTAAGCCTATTTCTGACATTTGGTGTTTACAAGTTAAAATCTGTATTTTTTATTGCTAGAAAATTACTTAGAACCCCCAAACATTATGTATATTTTTTTAGTAGGGAATCTAGAGAATAAAATGGCGATTGATGCAATATTTTATGTCACGCGGTATTTGCGCAGCGGTATTTTAAACGCAACTTTTTGGGGAAAAGGCACTTTCATGAATTTTAAAAAAATGAAACAGTAAAGTTAGCCCATTTTTTTTGTATAATGTGAAAGACGATGTTACGTTGAGTAAATACATACCAAACATGTCACGCTTTAAAATTGCGCACACTCGTGGAATGGCAACAAACTACGGTACCTAAAAATCTCCATAGGTGACATTTAAAAAAAAAAAACGGTTACCAGGTTAGAGTTACAGAGGAGGTCTAGTGCTAGAATTATTGCTCTCGCTCTGACGATCGCGGCAATACCTCATATGTGTGATTTGAACACTGTTTACATATGCGGGCGTGACTTACGTATGTGTTTCCTTTGCTGCGCGAGCTCGCGGGGACGGGGGCACTTTAAAATTTTTATTTCATTTATTTTTATTTTTTTACATTGTGTTTTTAAAAAAAAAAAATTTTGATCACTTTTATTGCTGTCACAAGGAATGTAAACATCCCTTGTGACAGTAATAGGTGGTGACAGGTACTCTTTATGGAGGGATCGGGGGTCCAAAAGACCCCCGATACCTCCTTTGCACTTCAAAGTATTCAGATCGCCAAAAACGGCGATTCTGAATACTGTATATTTTTTAAAAACCGGCACCATTGGCAGCCGTGTAAACAGGAAGTGACGTTGTGACGTCACTTCCGTGTTTACAGAGAGAAGACTGGAACTAAGCCGTTTCCATGTTCATATTTCATGTCTTGAGGTTTACAACCACTTTAAAAATTAGCTTTAATCATTTAAAGGATTTTTAAAGACACATGGAAGTTTTTTTTTTTTCCATCCAAGTTGTCTTTGGGAAAATATGCAAGCTGTGCTTTAAGATCTCTGTACACTGCAATGGCCAGAACTGCCATTTTTGGGCTTTTATTATATTATTATTATGTCTTATCACTGGGTCTAAATCAAAGTATGTCATGAAAATGGAAGATTGTATTTAAAAATTTAATTAGTATGCCGATGGTGGGTGAAAGATGAACCTGGCACAGTAAAATATAAGCAGATTACCGCTTGCTGACCAACCACCGTCATTATACTGCGGCAGGTTGGCTCTGCTGTGCAAATCACTGTAGGTGTATGTCGGCTGCTTTAAGAGCATTGTCCGCCGGCCACCCGCGATCGCTCCACAGAGAGACAGAACGGGGATCTGTCAATGTAAACAAACAGATCCCTGTTCTGACAGGGAAGTACAGAGTGATCGTCTGTTCCTAGTGATTAGGAACAGCGATCTCTCTACTCCCAATCAGTCCACTCCCTCCACAGTTAGAAACATCTCCCTAGGGAACAGTTAACCCCTTGATCGTCCCCTAGTGTTAACCTCTTCCCTGCCAGTGTAATTTTTACAGTAATCAGTGGCTATTTTAGCATTGATCGCTGTATAAATGTCACTGTTCCCAAAAAATTGTCAAAACTGTCCGATTCGTCCGCCGCAATGTCGCAGTCCCACTAAAAATCGCTGATCACATCATTACTAGTAAAAAAAAAAAAAAAAAAATTATAATAAAAATGCCATAAATCTATTTCCTTTTTTGTAGATGCTATACTTTTTGCGCAAACCAATCAATATTTGCTTATTGCGATTTTATTACCAAAAATATGTAGAGGAATACATATTGGCCTAAACTGATATAGAAATTTGTTTTTTTTATTTTTTTGGGGATATTTATTAAAGCAAAAAGTAAAAAAAATTTTTTTTTTTTTTTTTTTTTAAATTGTCGGTCTTCTTTTTGCTTATAGCACAAAAAATTAAAAACCGTAGAGGTGATCAAATACCACCAAAAGAAAGCTCTATTTGTGGGGAAAAAAAGGACGTACATTTTGTTTGTGTACAACGTCGCATGACCGCGCAATTGTTAAAGCGACGCAGTGCCGTATCGCAAAAAAATGGCCTGGTCATTAAGGGGGTAAATCCTTCCGGGGCTAAAATGGTTAAACATCAGCTTTAACGTGGATCTAAAGCCAAAAGTTGATGACATGTTTAGTTATCAGATATCGGGGGAAGAGGAAATCTTCCAGCACACCTGTTTCGGTGACAACTATTAAACTTCCAGTTGTGTTTTCCAGAGAAGGCATCAATATTTATATCCCCAATGAGACAGAAATGGAAAAAAAGACATGAGTTTTATACTCTCTTCTCTATCTAAAACTAAAAAAAACAAAAAAAAAACACATTCTTGGCTTTAGATACATTTTAGGATTTCCCAGAATCCCTTGTACCTTTTGCAGAATGGAGATTTCGGTAGTGTGCCGCCATGTGATCCTGCAGGAGGAACTGCGTTGACAAAGAACACGAAGATCCAGGAAACAAAGCTGGAAGAAAAAAAGAGATTTGTACTTTGTAATATTCTGATGATCACTGTAAACACACAGAATGTATAATGGTGGCCTGATTAGACTAGATTAGGGCTACATGAGAGATTAAAAAAAACATCTACAATAAATGCAGTTTTGTATTTATTCAAAAAAGCAAATGCGTTATGAAATGCAACTAGTATAAGTAGTTTTCACCTTCATTTGACAATTTAGTTTTCTTTCAAATACCCTGCACAACAGAACCTAGACTGGGAATAAGAGGGGCAGCACCTGATCTTCAATCACATTCTGAGAAGGATCATGCTGATAGGCGGAGAGAGCAGAGAGATGGCCTTTTATTGGTTGTTGTGGGCACTACCACTACTCCTTTTCATTTGTAAAGGCTTAAAGCAGCCTTTCTCAACCTTTTCAACACAGAGGAACCCTTGAAATATCTTTCCTGTCTCAAGGAACCCCTACTAAAAACTACCAAACTACCTACTAATGATATCACGTACTGGGCACACAAAAAGCCGTGTCTGGCGGCCATGTTGTTTACGAATCATAGGTCAGCCATGATGGTTTTGTGGAACAGTACACATTGCAGCAGCTAGGAGTGCACCTCTATAGCCTTTTAACTTAGTCACATTTCAAAGAGCCTGTAATCTCAATTTAGGGACAGCAGACACCAGTACACAAGTCTTTAGCAGAGCTCAAAATGATCTAATTGAGGTTCTGGCAGGATGTATGTTAATTTCTGCTAACCATAAATATCTATAGATTTTCACCATACCTCCCAACCGTCCCGGATTCACCGGGACTGTCCTGGGATTTCAAGTAAATCATGGTGTCCTGCGAATCCGGGCTGAACCCCGCAGCGGAGCCCAGTGCCAAAACAAGTACCGGCACTTGACTCTGCCTGTCAGTGTTCGCTGCACAGTCCCCCCCACCCCCCCTGCCCGCTCACCTGCCTGCTGGCTCACCCGATCACCCGCTCTACAGAATGGGAGAAGAGGTAGGCTTGACCATCCTCATCTCCTCCTGTGTCCGCCCACAAACCCCAGTGTGCAGCCAGTCCTGTGGCTGTGAAGGGGTTGTGTTGGTGGGAATTTTGAAGCAGCGTACACAGTGTCACTTCCTGAGCCTTGGGAGAACAGCTAGCCTCGGATGAGTGAAAGCCTGTGACTGAAGTCACCCCTCTCGCTCTTCCTTCCTTCCATGTGCCTTAGTGATCCTTCCTTCCTGCCTTCCATGTGCCTTAGTGATCCTTCCTGCCTTCCATGTGCCTTAGTGATCCTTCCTGCCTTTCATATGAAATAGTGATCCTTAGTGATCCTTCCTTCCTGCCTTCCATGTATCATAGTGATCCCTCCTTCCATAGAGCACAGTGATCCTTCCTTCCATATAACAGTGATCCTTCCCTCTCTCCAATCTCTCCCTAAGGATTGCTTGGCTGGAGACCCCAGCTTGTGGCACAGCAATCAAACCATATTTTATAGGTACAACGAAGCCCAGGTTTTCCTTAACCATGGCCCTTAAGCCCCTCCCACTACCATTTTGTCCACACCCACTTTCTGCTGCTGCACGCAAAGTGCGCCATAGGTCACTATCTCCCTGAAATGTCCCTCATTCTCGAGTTCTAAAGTTTGGAGATATGTATCACTTCCCTCTGAACCATAGTAAAACAGTCAGAAAAATCCTTCAGTTCTGTCACCCATGGTTTGTAGGGCAATTAAACCCATTAGGAGAACACAGCATGCCGTAAAATGTCTAACTAGGACTAATGGGTATCGTAAAAGCCATTCATGGCCGGATGCGACCTTTCAGAGACCTCTGCCTCATTCATTATTTCAAAGAATCTACACACATTTCATAAAATCAAACAGGACCAAGGCACATTAATATGAAGTATATATTTAAATTGGGAATATCATTCCAAACAAACCCTCGTAATCTGCCTCTTCCTCTCCAAGGCGCCTGACGTCATTTCCCTTGGCTCCCATGCACGCTAGTGCTCCTGGGAGAGGTCTGTCATCCTTTCCCAGGAGTCAATGGGCAGCGCTGAGGGCTTCGTTGCCATCACAACGGGGGCGGGCACTTCCGCCGCCGCCACCCGTTGTGATGGCAAAATCAGAAGTGTGCGGCGCTGCACATGTGCAGGAATAGGCGGTGCATGCTGGTCGCTCAGCTGCACCAGAGATAAGATAGTGCTTGTGACCTTCACATGCCCACAAGCACTATGGAAACTGCCATGAAAGAGGAATATAAGATATATTCCTCTATGAAATCAGCAGTCGAGCGCCGATTAATTACATAAACGAGTGCTCTAAATAAGCCTTGAAGAAAAAAAAATATGCATCCTAAAAAAAAAAAAAATTTAAAAGTGGGAACTCCGCTTTAACTAAACCCAGTGACAACCACTCTCCGTCTTTTGGCACCTAGGTTTTTGGTCCCACAAGCCGGAAAATCGTTGTGCAGTGTAGAGTAACATTGTTGCAAAGTGTGGTGTGAAGTCAACCAGTCCTTTGCAACGAGTTGGTGAAAAGGGCAGTGGCCTGACACCCATGTTTCGTCACAACTGCAGTATAGCTACAACTTATGATACGTTAGTGTGATGGTCAGTGGGAAGAATGCTCCTTACACTTGAGGAAGAATTACCCCCTTACAGATAGCTAAAAAGATCAATGTGCTCAAATTGCTCAAGAAAGCCCAAGCAACCTGTCAGGAAGCTGCTGTGACACGGCGGGCGCACACACAGGCGCATACTATTTCCCATAGAATCAAGCATATGCAAACACATATTCGCAGGTATGCGAGCGCACGTGCGCACTCACGTGAGCTTGTCCACAGCCTCCATTGAGGCCAGATGGCCAAATTGAAGGGTGCTCAGCCTCCTGCTCACTGGTCTTTAGCTGTTTTGTTGTGCCCTGCTTGAATCCTGCATGATATTCGTTGCTGATATTGACCTGACCTTGGATCCGTTTATGCTTCTGGTTATCAGTTCCTGACATCGGCTTACTCCTGACCTCGCTCCTGTCTGATGCCTTGGTACCTCGCTGCCCACTCGATGCTGACTCTAGCTATCCTTCTGACTACGCTTCTGTCTCCTGTTTGGCTTCCGTTACTTCTGAGTGCCTGCGCTGGCTGCCCCTCATCCCAGCTCCAGTGAACACAGTGTGCTCCTGTCTCAAGCCTGCAGGGAGCTCCGGTAAGCCATTCATCCTGAACCTGCAATCCTGTTGGAGTGCCCCTTTAACCCCGGCTGATCTATCTGGCATCATCTAGGGTCCTGACATGAGGTTCTGCCTGACCCACCGATCCTACAATTCCAGCCACAAGCTCTGCAATCCACACCTACAGGCACTCGTGTTACTCCTTTCCCTTGGCACCATCTGTCTCCCTACACTGTGCGTATCAATAGAAACACACAGCCCCATAGCTTAGAATGGCAAGGCACTCCACTACTCCTTGCCATTCTTGCCAGGAAAGAGTTAACTGGACAGCGCAGTCTGGAGCTTACAGACTGGCTCCAGACTGTGCTGTCCGGTTAACTCTTTCCTGTAAAGACCAGAAGTTCAGGGAAGCATCACTGAGGGAGCAGGGTCCAGCAGCATTGAAAGTTGTAAACTGCAAGTGTTGGGGTAAATGTTTTAGCCATTAGTTTACTGGGGTATGGGTATTTTGCATGGGAATATTGTGCCGCAAACAAGAGCCAAGCGTTTGGCTCATAGTCAGCTGCGGTGTAGTCCCGAAGACAAACCTTCTAGCATGCATTGTGACAAATCAGAAAAAGTGCAATCTCTGCAGGCCATGAGTGACTATTTAGATGATCACTTCCATCTTCCCATATAGCAATCCAAGGATTAAAGGAAGAATGGAGCCAACCAAAAATGTTCTTCCCCTAGATATTCGATGTGTGATTTTCACTATTTTCTCGGATTGTAGATCAGCCATGGAAATGAAACCAACCAATGAAGAAATCCTTCCCGGCACACAACTACCTTAGCTCGAAGGCATTAAATATGATTTTGTCTTACAAGCAGAAGTATTTACAGAATATGATATATTGCCTTTATTATTATTTGACATTTTATGTTGAACTTGGTATAAAGATCTACATTCACATTTTGTATCAAGCTGTGATTCTTCGTACTCATAATAATAAGAATAACAAGAATTGATGGATCCATTTTATAATCGGAGTAGCTGTAATGGATCTATCTTCTATAATGTGCTGGATTATTATGGATTAACAGACTTTTAATGCATACAGTGTAATAAATCAGCCTCTATTTTGAAATAGATGAGCCAAAATTATACATGCACTTATATTGTATAAAGAACAATAGAACCTGTACATTCACCAATGACCCCTCTATATCCCCAAACCATATTTTTTTTTAAAAACATGAAACTAAAGTGGAAGCTAATGCATTTGGGACGCCCAGGACTCTCACTATGATTTGCATGTATGCGCCTCTCTTACCTTCCAAAGTGCCTCCTTCAGTGAAGCAATGTCTGTGTCCCCCCTTGTTGCTCTGTTGTCACCACCGACACGTCTTCTCCCGATCTTCTTCCAGTCCTGGAGTCCTCAGCCATGTCGATTGGCTGGCCACGGATGATGTCATTCCTACTCATGCACACATTGGTGGAGATTTAGTAAAACTGGTGCACACAGAATCTGGTGCAGCTGTGCATAGAAACCAATCAGCCTCCAGGTTTCAGGCCGGGTTCACACTGGTGCGACAAACGCTCCGACATTGGGAGCTCATGTCGCATGACGTGTGAAAATTAATGTTTCCCTATGGGAGCCGTCCTAACTGGTCCGACACAAGTCGCTCCGAGTTTGAAAATGCTCCCTGTACTACTTTGGTCCGACTTTGATCCTACTTCAGCCCATTGACTATCATTGAATTCGGATCAAAGTCGGATCGCCGTCTCGCATGATCCGACTTTGGCATGCGACTTGTGCTCAGATGATCTTGAGGGGGAACTCCGCGTCAAATTAAAAAAAAAAAACCCGGCATGGGTCCCCCCTCCAAGAGCATAATTTTAAGGGGAACCCCCATGCCGAAAAAACGGCGCGGGGGACCCCCAAATCCATACCAGACCCTTATCTAAGCACGCAGCCCGGCCAGGCAGGAAAAGGGGTGGGGATGAGCGAGCGCCCCCCCCTCCTGAACTGTACCAGGCCGCTTGCCCTGCGGCCCCCCACCCCAAAAGCACCTTGTCCCCATGTTGTCCCTGGCCGTTGGTTGTCAGGGTCTGCGAGGGGCTTATCGGAATCCGGGAGCCCCTTTTAATAAGGGGGCCCCCAGATTCCGGCCCCCCACCCTATGTGAATGAGTATGGGGTACATTGACATTTTTTTTGCTAGGTAAATGGGTAGGGATACGATGTACCCCATACTCATTCACATAGGGTGGGGGGCCGGGATCTGGGGGCCCCTTTTTAAAGGGGGCTCTCGGATTCCGATAAGCCCCCCGCCCGCAGACCCCGACAACCAACGGCCAGGGTTGTCGGAAAGAGGCCCTTGTCCTCATCAACATGGGGACAAGGTGCTTTGGGATGGGGGGAGGCCGCAGGGCGCCCCCCTGCTCCAAAGCACCCACCCCCCCATGTTGAGGGCATGCAGCCTGGTATGGTTCGGGAGGGGGGTGCTCGCTCGTCCTCATTCCTGACCAGCCGAGCTGTGTGCTAGGATAAGGGTCTGGTATGGATTTTGGGGGGACATCCACGCCGATCCCCGTTCATTGAAAGTCGGGTGTATTTCGATTTCAAGTCACAGGGCAAAGTCGGATCCAAAGTAGGACAGCTGTCGTGTTGCACCAGTGTGAACCCGGCCTTATTGTCAAAGCTTAAAAGAGAAGTATGAGGGTTTTTTTCCCCCATCATACTATGGCTCAGTTCACTCCTGCTCTGCCCAACCACCCCCCCACCGTGTGCTCACTGGAGTGCTGAGCTGTGGAGGGGCGGCTCACTGAGAGGCTGAGCCGGGTGTCAGTCCAGGCACCTGGAGGATCCAGACTTTATTGTCGCAGAGACGCGGTGCCTGGACTGATTCCTGTGACGTCAGCAGATAGCGGACTTTAGCCCGCTCTGTTCTGAAAACAGGTCACAGGAGTGCAAAACTAATTGTACTCCTGTGACCCAGAGGAGAAGCCTAGCCAAAACGAGCTCAGACCGGACTTCTCCGTTAACTCTTTCAGATCCGAGATATAGCCGGATGACGGCTACAGCGCGGATCTACTTTGCCGGGAGGCCGTCAATAGACGTCCTCCCCTTTGCACGCTCCCCGTGCACCCCCTGCCCCCCGTGCGCCCCCTGCCCCCCGTGCGCCCCCTGCCCCCCGTGCTGTGATCACCGGCCCCTTACCACATAACTACGTGATCAGCTGTCAGCCGACAGCTGTTCACGTGATGTAAACAGAAGATCGGTAATGTTTGTTTTTTTCTCAGCGTGAGGAGAACAAAAAATAAAAAACCCACAGGTGATCAAATACCACCAAGAGAAAGCTCTATTTGTGGGAAAAAATGATAAAAATGCTATTTGGGTACAGTGTTGTATGACCGCGCAATTGTCGTTCAAAGAGTGACAGCGCTAAAAGCTGAAAATTGGTCTGGGCATGAGGGGGGTTTAGGAGCCCAGTAAGCAAGTGGTTAATTGAACAAGCTGAAGTTAGAGGCTG
Source organism: Lithobates septentrionalis (assembly GCA_037952835.1). NCBI lineage: Eukaryota > Metazoa > Chordata > Amphibia > Anura > Ranidae > Lithobates > Lithobates septentrionalis. The sequence goes on from JBBDGP010001236.1 coordinate 63,643, forward strand.
ATTGGTTACTATGCACCGCTTCTGTATGCACTGGTTTTAGTAAATCCTCCCCGTAGTGTGCGAAATGCACCAAGACACATCCTAGACGAATACTATTGTATAGCATTTTTACCCTATTAAAACTCACTAAATGCGGGACCTAGTGCAAGTTTGGACTTTGTTTCATTTTTCTTTATTGTTTATCACAGTCAGGCAGGCAGTGGTCCAGCAGTGGACACTTTATTGCCAAAAGTATTATGACGCCTGCCTTTACACCCACTTTATTCTTAGTCCGTAGGGTTCAATATTGAGTTGGCCCACCCTTTGCAGCTATAATATTTTCAGCTCTTCTGGGAAGGCTGTCCACAAGGTTTAGGAGTGTGTCTATGGCAATGTTTGACCATTCTTCCAGAAGTGCATTTGTGAGGTTAGGCACTAATGTTGGACGAGAAGGCCTGGCTCACAGTCTCCGCTCCAATTCATCCCAAAGGTGTTCTTTCGGGTTGAGATCCGGACTTGACTGTGCAGGCCAGTCAAGTTTCTCTGCCCCAAACTTGCTCATCCATGTCTTTATGGACCTTGCTTTATGCACTGGTCCAAATCATTTGGTGGACGGGGGACCTTAACAACTAGGAAATAGCTTGTTGTTAAGTAGCCAGCACCCACTGTGTCCTTAATAACTATGACTCATCTGCTGTCAGCAAGATTCCCGTCTGACAGCAGAATACAGCAAGATTCCCCTCTGACAGCAGAATATAAGCAAAAGAAGAGTCAGCATAAAAAAAAAAAAAACACAGTGTGAGGGATCCCCCCAATCCATACCAGGCCCTTTGAGTCTAGTATGGAATTTGAGGGTGACCGCATGCCAAAATAAAAATAAAAATGGCGTGGGGTTTCCCCTCAAAATCCATACCAGACCCTTATCCGAGCATGCAGCCTGGCAGGTCAGAAGAGAGAGGTGATAAGCGAGCAGGTGGGGGGGGACTTCCCCCAAAGCACCTTGTCCCCATGTTGATGAGAACAAGGGCCTCTTCCCCACAACCCTGGCCCGGTGGTTGTGAAGGTGCGGGGGGTGATTTATCAGAGCCAGGGGCAGCCCATCCATTAAGGGCCGCCCTCCTGTCAACCGCCACCACCCCTAGCCATGCATCCGGCCCCTTTCAGGACACCGGCGCATGGATTCCAATGCGGGGGGGGGCTGTTTTTTTTTAAGCACTGATTAGAGCCAGAGGCTCTGATAGGCTTCAATAAAGGGTGGGCTCGGGATGCAGAGAGTGCGTGTGTTACAACAGAAAATCAATATTCGCTGTTGAAGCACTGATCCTCCTCATGGCCAATCAGGAAGCGGGTTATGAAAACGGTCACCCGACTGGCTGAAAGGACAGGCGATCCTATTGGACGCCTAGGAGGAGGAAGGGAGGAGCTGGAAGCCGCCATGGAGGAGAGGACTCAGAGCTGAGCCGCTGCACCACACTGCCTGCCACCAGCCATGATGGGGTAAGTGCCGGACCGATCAGCAAACGGGTGTGCCGCTCAGGGGAGATGGGTGGTTGTTTGCCACCCCCTCCCACCCAAAAAAAATCCACCAGCCGCCATTGCTCAGAGTCCCAGATTTAAATGTGCTGGAAGAAGGGGGTCTTGTGAAGAACTAGGAGTTTAGATGGGGTCACGCTTGTGTGGGAGGCAGAGTTGAGACTCCTAAATAAATATTTATAGAAAATAAAGAATAGATTTTAGAGGTAAGCACTGTCCACTATATTGCTTGTACACAGGGTCTCTTTTCTGGTTGGAGTCACTCTGAGACAGTCAATGTACTCTTCACCCCTGGAAGGAAAAAACGGAACAGTTGTGTGATCCACCCTGTATCAGGCACACATTGTGATGATTTCATATCTTGTCATCCATTTCTATTAGACTCGATGAAAACTTTATCAGTTTTGAAAACACGAGCGAGCGGGCGTAGGAGTTTACTCAATGCAGCAGGAGCCAAGGAGGATGTGATTAAAGACAAATGTTGGAAGCACGATAAGAAAAAAGTCAATTAGGAAGTGAAAGAGACTACCTGGCTTCCTTGACCACTACTCCACACACCCATATAAACATAGCAACATGAACGCCTTGCCTTGGGTGACACAAATATTATTCATTCAGACACTTTTGTGTGCCTTCTAAATGTCTTCATTCGTTTACACCTAGGGAGAAGTGAACCATGCAAAGCTCAGTTTGCTGAACAGGAAATACTTGAACCCTGAACATAGCGCCCAGACCCCATTGAAATCTATGGGATCCAAATTTTTTGATAAAAGGGGCATGGGTAGATGGGCACCGTCATAGAGAACATGTACCAATGCAAAGAAAAAAACACTGTTTAGCAGTGAACAGGTTTATTTAAAAATTTTTATGTGGCTTAAATCGCAATTTAAAAATACACAAATCCTTTAACCACTTCAGATTTGGCTGCTGAATGACCGGGCCATTTTTTGCGATTCGGCACAACGTCGCTTTAACTGACAATTGTGCGGTCGTGCGACGCTGCACCCAAGCAAAATTGATGTCCTTTTTTCTCCACAAATAGAGCTTTCTTTTGGTGGTATTTGATCATCTCTGCGGTTTTTATTTTTGCGCTATAAACAAACAAAAAAAAAGCGACAATTTTGAAAAAAAAAAAAACACAATATTTTGTACTTTTTGCTATAATAAATATCCCCATTTTTTTTAAAAAAAAGCTATTTTTTTCTCAGTTTAGGCCGATATGTATTCTTCTACATATTTTTAGTAAAAAAAAAAAAAAAAATCACAGTAAGCGTATATTGATTGGTTTGTGCAAAAGTCATAGCGTCTACAAAATAGGGGATAGATTTATAGCATTTTTATAATTTTTTTTTTGCTAGTAATGGTGGCGATGTGCGATTTTTATCGGGACTGCGACATTATGGCGGACACATCGGACACTTTTGACACTTTTTGGGACCATTGGCATTTATACAGCGATCAGTGCTATAAAAATGCACTGATTACTGTAAAAATGTCACTGGCAGGGAAGGGGTTAACACTAGGGGGCGATAAAGGGGTTAACTGCGCTCCCTGTGTGTGTTTCTAACCTGTTGGGGGGGGGGGGGACTGACTAGAGGAAATGACAGATCTTGGTTCCTAACTATTAGGAACTCACAATCTGTCTCTCCTCACAGAACAAAACAGGGATTTGTGTGTTTACACACACACGTCCCTGTTCTGCCTCTTGTGCCCGCGATCGCTTGTGGCTGGCGGTCCTCACGAGCATCAGCACCCCCCCCCCCCCCGGGTGCAGCGTGTGCGCCTGCTATCCCGCTTAAAGGAGCCAACATACAGCTACGACGGCTCGTGGGATTGTGCCGACCTGCCGCAGTATAATGACGGCTGCTGGTCGGCAAGCGCTTAAAAGCCATACTTGGGGGGATACCTTAAACCTGCACATGACGCTGCATATCTCTAGAATGTACTACATATCTCTAGAAAACAATTGCTGCTGAATGACATTACCTGGTTGGCTTTGTTTGGTTTGCAAAAAATGTTGTGAAATCCCCTTCAAAATTCATACCAGACCTTTATCTATTGGATAAGTGTCTGATTTGGATTCTGTAGGAGACCCTATGCTATTTTTGACCCGTCAACATTTTTGTTTTCTGTTTCTTAAAGGACAATACACATTGTTTACAACAAATGTGTACTACTCTTTAACCACCTCAGCTCTGGAAGATTTTACCCCCCTCATGACCAGGCCATTTTTTGCTATTCAGCACTGCGCTACTTTAACTGGCGATCGCGCGGTCATGCATTGCTATACCCAAATAAAATGTATATCATTTTTTTTCACACAAATAGAGCTTTCTTTTAGTAGTATTTGATCACCACTGGGTTTTTTTTTTTTTTTGTGATATAAATGAAGAAAGACTGACAATTTTGAAAAAAACAAAACAATATTTTTTACTTTCTGCTATAAAACAATTCCAATAAAATAAAAAAATAAAAAATAAAATTTCTTCATAAATTTTGGTCAAAATTGTATGTTCTGCTACAAATTTTTGCAAAAAAAAAATCCCAATAAGTGTGTATTGATTGGTTTGCGTGAAAGTTATAGTGCCTACAAACTATGGTAGATATACTGAAATTTTTATTTTACATTTTTTATACTACTTATGGTGACAATCAATGACTTATAATGAGACTGTGATATGGCGACGGACAACCTAAAACTAACTGACGCTGGGGGAAACTGACTAACTGCCACTGACATCACAAGTGACATTAATACAGTGATCAGTACTAAAAATATACACTGTCACTGTACTAAGAAAATGGACTGGGAAAAGGTTAACATCCAGGGTGATCAAGGGATTAAATATGTGCCTAACTATGTGTATTGTGTGTAAAATGTGCTGCTTTTAACTAATGGTCTCTCAGAGAGATGAGAAACCAACATATCACTCCCAGCAGAGCTCTGTGTTGAATGTCAACACAGAGCTTGGGGCTGTGAATGTACACAGCTGATTAGCAGGTCTCGGCCATGAAACATTTGCTTGCCGACAGGCAAGGTGTCGGTGGGGGGTGTGCATGTGCGTGCCCTAAACCTGGAAGTAGACAGCAGTGTACCAGTATGTCGCCTTGTCCACAGCAACCGCCCATCCACAGTGCAATAAGCGGTTAAGGAGAAAGAAAATCAGCAGAGGGTCCCACCCATAATACATACCAGACCCTTAATTATTGCAGCTGGCATGAATTCCTAAAACAAACCTATCCACATGCCCTAAACATTGGGAGGGTACCTAGTGGGGCTGGGAAGGTGAAACAAGCTGGTGGGTGGGAAGCTGTCATTTAGTGATGGAAGTGATACTACCTTTGAATAAATGTCCAGAGGTTCAAACTCACCAAATCTGGCCATTAAGGCAGAGTTCACACTGCTCTGACACGGATGTCGCACGACTTCTGATCCGACTTTGCCCTGCGACTTCATGTCTGACTTCCATGCGACTTCAATGAACGGGATCCGAATTTGATATGATTGAGACTTGTCCTTTGACCAATCAAAACAATTCCTTTCCTTCTGGTATGGAGGAGACCCCACAGCAAAAATGGCGCGGTCCCCCCCAAAATATCAGACCCTTATCTGAGCATGCATCCCGGTAGGTCAGGAAAGGGGGGGGGGGAGCAAGCAGTGCCCCCCTGTCCCAAAGCACCCAACCTCCTATGTTGAGGGAATTTGGCCTGGTATGCTCCAGGGGGGGGGGGGGCACTTGCTTGCCCCCCCCCTTTCCTGACTTGCTGGGCTGCATGCTCAGATAAGGGTCTGGTATGGATTTTGGAGAGGGGGGCCCATGGCATTTTAAAAAAAATATTTTGGGCTTGTAGTTTCCCCTCAAAATCCATACCAGACCAAAGGTATGTCTGTGAATGAACTCGCAGACAAAGCCCCGGGCAACGGGTAGTCGTTCCGCCATTGGATGCTGGTGATTGCAGGAATTTCTTTTGAGAGAAGTGAATGATGTCCAGCCAGCATTATGCAAATGGTGACCCAGAGAAAGGTGATCTGCCGGGAACGATCAGCACACCATCCCGTTATCGGCCGATTTCTCCTGCTCAATCGCGCTTTATATAGAGCGGCGCACTGACGCGCCTGGCTAATGTGAGTACCCTGTGTGGGATCTTTTACTGTGTTTCAATAAATTGTTTTAATATACTACACCATGAAGTCCTCCTTTTTCTGTTAACATACCGAGGCATAAGTGGGGACCAGTCCAGGATTCCGGATATACTGCTGAACCCAGAAGTGGTTCTAATGCGTGTACTGACCAAGCTTAAAGTGGAGTTCCACCCACTTTTACAACTCTTCAGCATGCCTCACTAAACTGTGCACTGTAAACAAATTGGATATTTTTTTATTTTTTTTCTCAGCACCTACTGTATATCTGCTGTATTCATTTTTCACTTCCTCCTCCCTGGCCGCGGCCCATCACATCATTTCCTGTTTGCAATGCCTTCTGGGAAGGGGCGGCAACTTCCTCTGAAACTGCCGTTGCTATGGAAACCTGACCTGAAACCTATTAAACTGCTTGTGCTGCACTGAGCATGTGCGAGATCTGCAAGGATGAGATCCAGGAAGAAATACAGTCTGGCTTCAGATGCCCACACTTAAGATGGCCACGGCCTGCTGTAAGTTTATAAAATAATAAACTACTGCTATAAACTAACAAAACAGACCTTAGTTTACAGACTAACTTTATTAGAATACATTAAGCTTGTGTATTATAGGGGTATTTTTATTTAAAAAGTATAATTTTGGCCGGAACACCACTTTAACAGCAAGGTCACACGCTCTAAGGCAGGGGTCTTCAAACTATGGCCTTCCAGTTGTTCAGGAACTACAATTCCCATCATGCCTAGTCATGTCTGTGAATATCAGAGCTTTACAATGCCTCATGAGACGTGTAGTTCTGCAACAGCTGGAGGGCCGTAGTTTGAGGATCCTTGCTCTAAGGTGAGCGTCCAATACCTAGGGGGGAGCATCTGAGTGAGAATACAGCACTTTGTTATTGGATTATTTTCACAGCATTTACCGAATCGCATGGAATTTTTTGGAGCACTTATAGATTGACATCTTTTTGAACTTTACACAGCACATTGAAGCACTTTTACCTATTTTTTATATTTTGGATCAATTGCTTTTTATGATCCTATGGACTTTTGGTTTTAAAGCATACAGATAAATATCACGTGAATGCACATTGTCACTTTATTATAATCTTTTGCAATATTGCATGTTTTATTATAATTTTTTATGTATTGCACTATTACCACTTTAAAGCTATTAAGTTATAGCTTTATATGTTATTATTTAGGTTCACAGTTCTGTTAGCGCAGCGTATATATATCTGATTTGTTTACTCTTTCATGCTTTATGAGACATGTGTAACGCTTACAGCTGATTCCATAGAGGAGTACTGATCTTAAAGTGATAGTACTGTTTTTTTAGTTAGTGGAGGCTCACAGGACGTTGTAGTATGTATATCATTTAGCAGCAATTGTTTTCTTCTATCTTTCTAAATTTCACTTTTCCTAATCCCTATTTACAACTTGTACTGAGATGCAGGATAAGTTTTGGTTTTCTAGCTGTAATGTTCTGTTGTAGTTTTTATATGTTTGCCATCTTGAGTCAGTCAGGACATAGCTTGCTGCACCAAACTCTTTACTTAACAGCGAATAGAAAGGACTGAAGCTGCCCCCAGCCACACCAATAAGCAAAAATACACCATGTGAACTCATAAATACACATCCAAATCTCTATGAGGAATCTGGAGATGTGTGCAACATGTTCATACAGTATATGTGGAAAATTATATATAAATGCGTTCTTCCTGAAGACACCAAGTACGGTGAAACGTATGTCTGAGCGGGGATTCGTCACCTCCAGATTCCCTTGTGACCTTATCCAGACCCAGCAACGAGAACGAGGCGTTGTACTAACAGATTATATCCGCACATGCTGTAGTTCCCAGGTGCCAGGTCGGGCACTGTCACATGTGAATGCAATATCTTCTTTGCTTGTTTATACATCTTTACCTTCCTAGCTAAACCTGAGGGATCATTGGAGTGGAAAGGTGGAAGTCCAGAAACCGATTTGGCATTTTGACCTCCTGTAACAAGGGGTCAAACAACTCTGGTGAGTTGCCATCTACCCTCTGAGCACCCATGGTGAAGCAATCAGAAGACATATACATTTGGAAGCACTTTATATCATTAGTGTCGGGCACAGTCACATTAGAATTTTATTTGCATTACTACCAATTCACTTTTTTTAGGTACACATTATCTTACAAAAGTGAGTACACCCCTCACATTTCTGTAAATATTTTATTATATCTTTTCATGTGACAACACTGAAGAAATGGCACTTTGCTACAATGTAAAGTAGTGAGTGTACAGCTTGTATAACAGTGTAAATTTGCTGTCCCCTCAAAATAACTCAACACACAGCCATTAATGTCTAAGCCGCTGGAAACAAAAGTGAGTACACCCCTAAGTGAAAACACCAAATTGGGCCCAAAGTGTCAACATTTTGTGTGGCCACCATTATTTTCCAGCACTGCCTTAATTGGGCATGGAGTTCACCAGAGCTTCACAGGTTGCCACTGGAGTCCTCTTCCACTCCTCCATGATGACATCACAGAGCTGGTGAATGTTAGAGACCTTGCACTCCTCCACCTTCCGTTTTTAGGATGCCCCACAGATGCTCAATAGGGTTTTGGTCTTGAGACATGCTTGGCCAGTCCATCACCTTTACCCTCAACTTTAGCAAAGTAGTGGTTGTCTTGGAGGTGTATTTGGGGTCATTATCATGTTGGAATAGTGCCCTGTGGCCCAGTCTCTAAAGGGAGGGGATCATGCCCTGTTTCAGTATGTCACAGTGCATGTTGATTCATAGATTCCTCAATGAACTGTAGTTCCCCAGTGCACTCATGCAGCCCTGGTCCAGGACACTTCCACCACCATGCTTGACTGTAGGCAAGACACACTTGTCTTTGTACTTCTCACCTGGTTGCCGCCACACACGTTTGACACCATCTGAACCAAATAATGCTGCGTACACACGACCGGTTTTGCCGTCGGAATAAACTCTGAAGGATTCTCTGACAGAACTCCGATGGAATTCTATTCAAGCAGTCTTGCCTACACACGGTCAACCCAAAGTCCGACCAAAGTCCGACCGTGCAGAGCGCGGTGACGTACAACACTTACGACGGGACTAGAAAAAGGAAGTTCAATAGCCAGTAGCCAATAGCTTCCGTCTCGTACTTGCTTCACAGCATGCTTCGTTTTTGGTCCGTCGGAAAAGCATACAGACGATTGGTTTTCCAGATAGGAATTGGTTCTTTCGGAAATATTTAGACCATGATCCATTTCTAGGTCCATCAGAATTTTTGAAAAAAGAAGTCCGATGAGGCCTGCACACGATTGGAATAGACGATAAAAAGCTTCCGTCTGACTTTATCTGCCGGACATTCCGCTCGTGTGTACGCGGCTTTAGTTTATCTTGGTCTCATCAGAGCACAGGGCATGGTTCCAGTAATCCAAACTGTTTGCGGGCTTTCTTGTGCATCTTTAGAAGAGGCTTCCTTCTGGGACAACAGCCATGCAGACCAAGTTGATGCAGTGTGCAGCGTATGGTCTGAGCACTGACAGTCTGACCCCCCACCTGTTCAATCTCTGCAGCAATGCTGGCAGCACTCATACGTCTATTTCCCAAAGAAAACCTTTGGATATGATGCTGAGCACATGCACTCAACTTCTTTGGTCGACCATCGAGAGGCCTGTTCTGAGTGGAACCTGTCCTGTTAAATCGCTGTATGGTCTTGGCCACCGTACTGCAGCTCAGTTTCAGGGTCTTGGCAATCTTCTTATAGCCTAGGCCACCTTTATGTAGAGCAACAATTCTTTTTTTTCAGATCCTCAGAGTTTTTTGCCATGAGGTGCCATGTTGAACTTCCAGTGACCAGTATGAGAGAGTGAGAGCGATAACACTAAATTGAACACACCTGCTCCCCATCCACACCAGAGACCTTGTAACACTAACGAGTCACATGACATCGGGGAGGTAAAATGGCTAATTGGGCCCAATTTGGACATTTTCACTTAGGGGTGTATTCACTTTTGTTGCCAGCGGTTTAGACATTAATGGCTGTGTGCTGAGTTATTTTGAAGGGACAGCAAATTTACACGCACTACTTTACATTGTAGAAAAGTGTAATTTCTTCAGTGTTATCATATGAAAAGATACAATAAAATATTTACAAAAATGTGAGGGGTAGACTCACTTTTGTTGGGTACTGTAAATCATTTTCCACATATATGAATATGTTGTGCACACATCTCCAGATACCTCAGAGATTTGGATGTGTATTTATGAGTTCACATAGTGAACCTTTACACTATATTTATTTGAACATTTAAAGGGCAGCTATTCATCTTTGATGTAACAATTAGGGCGCCATCACCTGTTTGCTTGCCAAGCAAAAATTATACCCAGTTCCGCTCTTGCACCTGTAAACCCCATATGGCCCAGTTGCAAACAGTCATATCTTAAGATAAAGTAATAAATAAATCTTGTTTTTTTGAGAGAAAAGGCTTTCTTTAGATGAAATTGTCTTGCAAAAAATTGTTGTAGCATGCTAATAGTTCAGTTTTACCAATGAGTTGTTTTATTCTCTCAAATGCAATATTCTCTGCAAATTTCCCAGTGAAGGTTTTTTTATTTAAAAAGTTATCCCAGAAATGATAAAACATTGGCAAGATGTGAAGTGAATTTGACCAGGTATTTATTCATTCAGGTGGTTGTTTTGTGTGTAAAATTGCTGTAATTTACTGTGGATTCGTCTGTAATATGTAATTTTCTGCACTGAATTCAGCTTCTGTTTTTCAAGATGTTTCAACATGACTTTCAAATTGAAATAATGTTTTTTAAAAGCGTCATCAAAAATTAGAGATTACCCACATAACAGGCTACTGCTGTGCGCTCTACAATGTTTCATTCACTTTCCTTTGGAATACTACCTATGCAGATGAAATGCTAAATGGCAGATAGGTGGAAACGGTTACTTCCTTTCGTGCAAAGTGTATTTGTGCAGCTTTGCTGGCCAATATACTGACCTGTCAACCAAAACACTTAAAAAAGAACTATAGGCAAAACTTTTTTTTCCATTTTGGATAGAGTAAGGCAGGGTTATAACCCCTTTTGGTTCATGTTTTGCCATCTGTGCCCCATTGGGGTGATCTACCTTCACTTCCTGTCCTATAGCCAAAACAGGACGTGATAGGAACTCCCTGCAAATTAAGGGAAACCCACTGGGGACCCCCAGGTCACTAGAACTAGTGTCCCCATTGGAAGATTTCCCCTCTATTACTTTTCTGGGGACAACCCCAAATGTGGGATCCTTTTTTTACTTTCACTTTCAATGATAATGGTAAACAGGACAAAAAGAGAGGATGAATCTCCCTAACGGGGGCACAGACAGCAATAAAAACTGACAGGGGTTCTAATCCCTTTCTACTCTATCCAAAGCTAAAGAAAAAGTTTTGACTTAGTAATACTTTAAAGGTTAACTTCAGGCCAGCAGGTAAATACACAGATAAAATACATATTGTTTATGAAAATTTTCCCCTGTATTACTTTTCCGGGGAAAACACAAATTTTTTTTTTTTTTTTACTTTCACTTTAATTGATAATGGTAAACAGGACTAATTCACTGGTTCGGATCCCAACCACGACACTACCTGCCTGGAGTTTGCATGTTCTCCCTGTGCCTGCGTGGGTTTCCTCCGGGTACTCCGGTTTCCTCCCACACTCCAAAGACATGCTGGTAGGTTAATTGGATCCTGTCTAAATTGTCCCTAGTATGTATGAATGTGAGTTAGGGACCTTAGATTGTAAGCTCCTTGAGGGTAGGGACTGATGTGAATGTACAATGTATATGTAAAGCGCTGCGTAAATTGACGGCGCTATATAAGTACCTGAAATAAATAAAATAAATAAAATAAATAAAAAAAAGAGGGTGAATCTCCCCAATGGGGAAACAGATGGCAATAAGAATTGTCAGGTGTTATAATCCATCTCCACTCTGACCAAAACTAAAAAAAAAAAGTTTGCCTTTAGTTATACTTTAAAGAGGAGCGCCAAGCTCTCACCAAAAATTTAAAAAAAAACTACAAATACTGTAGCTGCTGACTTTTAATATAAGGACACTTACCTGTCCAGGGATCCAGCGATGTCCTCATCTGAGCCGAGTCCTCAATCGACTTTGGACGCAGGCGCTGGCATCTTGTGGCTTCACAGCCGGCTTCCTACTGTGCATACGCGAGCCACGCTATGCTTTGTGAATGGTCCCGCAGTCTTCTGGGACCTGTCATGTGTCCCAGAAGGCTGCGGGGGGGAGAAGGGGGCCGAAAAACTCAAAACTCTGTACTTGCTCCCCCCAAAAAGTTCCAAAAGGGGGGGGGATGCAAACAAGTGGAACTACCCATTTTGGGTGAAGTTCCACTTTAAGACAATTACTAGGAGTTGGGCTTTTAAAGTCCAGAGATGTTCTCAGCCCCAGTATTGAGTAGCCATGTGTAGGTTGTGGCCCCTGCAGTAGGTTGCTCAGTGATCCAGACATGTAGTAAACATTATATATCAGATAGGGATGATGAAGGGGTCAGTTAGTGACATCATTATTAAAGCGGTTTCCTATAAGTAAAATGGGAACTTATCTAAATGTGTGTATTTTTCTATATTTCAGTAGCTAGAATATTTTACTGACCAGATTTTCTCATCTTTTTTTAAGTGTCTCTATAGAACTATAGTAGGAACTTTCACAGCTTGCATGCTTGTATAGTAGAGGAAAAACTGAAGTTTTTCCATTAAGGTCAATGTGGACTCTGTTTCAGTTATTTTGTACTGGACTGCAATCAATAAGCTCACAGCAAAATGTACAAGGTGCAAACTTGGATTTTCAGCCTCTCCAAACACCTAATAACACATCTTCACTTCTAAAAAGGTTCAAAAATATAATTTTCAAGTTGGTTTAAAAACACATTTACATAAAAACTAGGAAAAAAAGTGGTGGCTTCCATTTCTGACCTTCTGTAAATATGTATTACCTGTCAACAGATATCAGTCATGCTGATTATCTGTTGATATTTGTGTCATTAATCTGGAACAAGTATAACACAAGTCAAATCAGACAAGGGGGATTCCCAAAGTTATCCCAAAGCAATATGGGTTAGATTAACTCCTTCCCTCTCTCCCCAGTGTCCCTTTAAACAGTTTTAAATGCCCGGGGTGCAGGAAGGATCGGCAATCATGTGACCACTGTCACAGTGGTATGAGCACAGTTTTTATTAAATTGGCAACTCACTTTTAGATATAAAACAACTCATGTCTCCAAGTTATAGATCACTGCTCTCTGTAGGTCCGCAAGGTGGATGGTCAAAAAGCTGCTGTGGCCACCAGCCGGATCAGATGCCACTGTAAGATGAGTCAGGTAATGCCGAGAACCAGGCTGGAATACACAGGGGCACTGGACGGAAGTGACAATACCGTGGGTGAAACAGGAAACAGAAGGGCCTAGTTATGCGTTTCAAAGCCCTGCGGCTTCTTCCTCAAACCAATACCTTGGTAGAGGCAGAAGGTGACTGATATTCTAATGAGTGGCAGAGAAATGTTCTAGAAGTAGCAGAAAAGATAGAGGAAGCTCATACAGTGCCTTGCAAAAGTATTCACCCCCTTGGCTTTTTACCTATTTTGTTACATTACAGCCTTTAGTTCAATGTTTTTTTTAATATGAATTATATGTGATGGATCAGAACACAATAGTCTAAGTTGGCGATGTAAAATTGGAAAAATATATACATAAAACAATTTTTCAGAAATAAAAAATTGATAATTGGCATGTGCGTATGTATTCACCCCCTTTGTTATGAAGCCCATAAAAAGCTCTGGTGCAACCAATTACCTTCAGAAGTCACATAATTAGTGAAATGATGTCCACCTGTGTGCAATCTAAGTGTCACATGATCTGTCATTACATATACACACCTTTTTGAAAGGCCCCAGAGGCTGCAACACCTAAGCAAGAGGCACCACTAACCAAACACTGCCATGAAGACCAAGGAACTCTCCAAACAAGTGAGGGACAATGTTGTTGAGAAGTACAAGTCAGGGTTAGGTTATAAAAAAAATATCCAAATCTTTGATGATCCCTAGGAGCACCATCAAATCTATCATAACCAAATGGAAAGAACATGGCACAACAGCAAACCTGCCAAGAGACGGCCGCACACCAAAACTCACAGCATTAATCAGAGAGGCAGCACAGAGACCTAAGGCAACCCTGGAGGAGCTGCAGAGTTCCACAGCAGAGACTGGAGTATCTGTACATAGGACGGCAATAAGCTGTACGCTCCATAGAGTTGGGCTTTATAGCAGAGTGGCCAGAAGAAAGCCATTACTTTCAGCAAAAAACAAAACGTCATGTTTTGAGTTTGCGAAAAGGCATGTGGGAGACTCCCAAAATATATGGAGGAAGGTACTCTGGTCTGATGAGACTAAAATTTAACTTTTTGGCCCTCAAAGAAAACGCAATGTCTGGCGCAAACCCAACACATCGCATCAGCCAAAGAACACCATCCCCACAGTGAAACATGGTGGTGGCAGCATCATGCTGTGGGGATGTTTTTCAGCAGTCGGGACTGGGAAAATGATCAGAGTTGAGGGAAAGATGGATGGTGCTAAATACAGGGATATTCTTGAGCAAAACCTGTACCACTCTGTGTGTGATTTTAGGCTAAGACGGAGGTTCACCTTCCAGCAGGACAATGACCCCAAACACACTACTAAAGCAACACTTGAGTGGTTTAGGGGGAAACATGTAAATGTGTTGGAATGGCCTAGTCAAAGCCCAGACCTCAATCCAATAGAAAATCTGTGGACAGACTTAAAGATTGCTGTTCACAAGTGCAAACCATCCAACTTGAAAGAGCTGGAACAGTTTTGCAAGGAGGAATGTGCAAAAATCCCAGTGGTAAGATGTGGCAAGTTCATAGCAACTTATCCAAAGCGACTTGGAGCTGTGATAGCCGCAAAAGGTGGCTCTACAAAGTATTGACTTTAGGGGGGTGAATAGTTATGCACATTGACTTTTTCTGTTACTGTATATACTCGAGTATAAGCCGAGTTTTTCAGCACATTTTTTAGGCTGAAAATCCCCCCTCGACTTATACTCGAGTGAGGGTGCCCATCTGCAGCTGTACCTGTGATTACTAAAACAGCAGGTGTCTCCCGCTGTGTCATTCAGTCTGTTCAGCGGCCATCCATTGTAACAAAGCCCCGCCTCCTCCTCATCCGTGATAGAGGAACACTGTTACAATGCTGGGAAACTGTATCAGTGTTTCGTCTATCATGGACAAGGAGGAAGCGGGTTTTGTTACAATGGACGGCCATAGAGCAAACTGAATGACACAGCGGGAGACACCCGCTGTTTTAGTTATCAAAAGGTACAGCTGCAGATGGGCATGACACAGCGGGATCACAGGTACAACTGCAGATGGGCACAGTGAAGCTGCAAATGGGCACAGTGAGGCTGCAGATGGGCACAGTGAGGCTGCAGATGGGCACAGTGAGGCTGCAGATGGGCATTGTTTACCCAGTAGCTGCTGCATTCCCCACCCTAGGCTTATACTCGAGTCAATACGTTTTGCAAGTTTTTTGTGGTAAAATTAGGATCCTCGGCTTATATTCGGGTCGGCCTATACTCGAGTATATGTGGTATTTTGTCCTATTTATTGCTTCACAAATAAATAAAAAAACACATCTTCAAAGTTGTGGGCATGTTCAGTAGATTAAACGATGCAAATCCTCAAACAATCCATGTTAATTCCAGGTTGTAAGACAACAAAACACGAAAAATGCCAAGGGGGGGTGAATACTTTTGCAAGGCACTGTATCTGCAGAATGGATGGAGTAGAAGCTGGTAGATACAGGTCCCAATATACAGCTTTCTCCCTAGCAAAGAAAAGAGTGTTCATGTAAATATAAGTGATTAGGAAATTGCATATTGCTGACAACTTTCACCCCAGTGATTAGCCAATCAGCAAGCACCACACTGTCCTTTAGAAGAAAAGTGAGTCACATGGTCCCCTATACTGGGAAGTACTGGGTATTCTTTCTTCTCAGCTGAACAGCAAAGGATTGAAGGGAAGGACTGTATATCTTACTGGTGGAACCTCTTGTAGCCTTTGAGGCTGGCGTTAACTTTAACATTTTTTCCAGCATTCAAACAGAAAAACATCTCCATTGCGTGCCATTCACAGACTTTATTTTACAGAAATATGTTGTGTTTGGCTATTAAAACAGTTCACTTGACGTGTTATCTTTTCAGTTCATCTTTATATAATTTACTTCAAGACGTTTAACCAGAAGTAATTTGTAAAACCGGTCCCAATAATAACAAGTGTCTTCAAGGGAGTCTTAATCTTTTTGTTTCATTTTTCCTATCCTTTCTATATCCTGATCTGAAATGTGTTGCCCAATATAAAAGTGTATCTAAAGCTCAAACTATTTTTTTTAAAAAACACTTGCTTCCATGAGAGCTGTCCAATAAAGGATTTTCCTTAGTTTTGGAGACATTTCCTCTCATTTCCTGTTGCGTCTATAGGACAGGAAGTTAAAAGATTTCATTACATGTTCCTGTACCCAACCCCATAGATTTTAGGCTAGTAATATATCACACAAATGTCATAAAACAGATTAAATGTCTGTGAAGTTGAGTTTCTCCAGGAGACACCCGCCATCAGAGCCCATAAACGCACAAGGGATAAGATATTTAGTCTGTTGTACAGGATTTATATGGTAGTTATTTTCTTTTTCAATATCGTTTATTGCTTACCTATCTGCTTGGGCTAATGTATTTATTCCATAATGCAACAATATATCTGATATATACACATGTATGTTGCAGAAATCATCAAAGAGGGAGAAAAAAAAACCCAGATGAAGACATAGCTATTTGCAAGTCGAAACGAGTTGGGGTCTCTTATTGTTCACTCTTTCTCTTTACTGTATGTGAAACGTCTAATATGGGGTCACATACTGTTATTATCTTTTGTGATTTTTTTCTATGTGTAGTATGTGTCAGGCTCTTAGGCTTCTATGACATTTGTGCGATAAATTACAAGATTCAAAGCTTCTATGGAGCTTTTTATTGGATGCTAATTAAAATTTGTAATTTTTAATCTCAAATTGTGTAAAATTATTGAGTGTCTTAAAAAAGTTCTTCTCTTTTTTGTTTTTTTGTAATATGGGAAGTTAAAAAAAAAACTCCCCAACTGGAAAAAACTCTTTATCCTAAGTAAAAATATTTTTTAGCCTTTTATTAATTTTAATAAGCTGTCTCACTTACGGTGGGGACAGTGTTTGAAAAAAAAAAAAAAAACCTGTAAGGGATTGTAATCTTTCTCCACTCTCACATCAAAATTAAAAACTACGTTTTGATTGGAGCTAGGCTTTAATGATCACTTCGCTCCTTGCAGCCAACTTTTGCTAGAGAAACAGTTTTTACTGATCGCTCTCCGGTATGAAAGGCCAACATTAACAATGCTGTTTTGTGACACAGAATCCCAAAGGAAGTGCTGCGAAGAGGCACCTTGTTTTTCCACAGCATGAAAAGTTGTCTGAACTAATAAATGTGATGTGTGAGAACAAGGCAAGCACTACCTGGAGGCTCCGAGTATGAAGGATCACTTCCTTACAGGAAAAATTCAGGCAATGCTGCATGTTCTTCAGTAACATTGATACAGTTTATATATTTTACGCTATCGCCAAACAGTAAGTCATCCTAAGACTAGTCACATACTGTATGTGTAGGTTGGTGGGTAAGTCACTCAACATTTCTTGAACCCCACTGATGACCTCTTCATAAGAATAATGCCCCGTACACACGGTCGGATTTTCCAATGGAAAATGTCCGATTGGAGCGTGTTGTCGGAAATTCCGACCGTGTGTGGGCTCCATCGGACATTTTCCAACACACAAAGTTTGAGAGCAGGCTATAAAATTTTCCGACAACAAAATCCGTTGTCGGAAATTCCGTTCGTGTGTACACAAATCCGACGGACAAAGTGCCACGCATGCTCAGAATAAATAAAGAGATGAAAGCTATTGGCCACTGCCCTGTTTATAGTCCCGACGTACGTGTTTTACGTCACCGCGTTCAGAATGATCGGATTTTCCGACAACTTTGTGTGACCGTGTGTATGCAAGACAAGTTTGAGCCAACATCCGTCGGAAAAAATCCTAGGATTTTGTTGTCGGAATGTCCAAACAAAGTCCAACTGTGTGTACAGGGCATTAGAGCTTATTTTGCGCTTGGATTGATGGATCATCAACATATTTTATAAAGTATGTTGAACAGGATTCAGGATTAGTGAAAGTTATAATTTCCCCAAAAATAATAATAAATTTGGATGTATGCACTTCATGTTGTGTTAACTTGGAGTTCAATGATGTCACAACGTCATGATGTCATGACTCTAGGGATGTCCTGGCACATCCTCTGTGTATGGAGGCTGGGATAGAGGTACAGTACAGCTAGATCTACACCTCTGTCCAGCATCTCTCTGCATTTCTCTGCAACAATAGATCACTGCCATAGTGATCTATTGCAGGCTGATTGCAGACAGCAATAGATCACTAGTAGAAGTGATCTGTTGCTGAACACCTACATGTGGCATAGCTTCCAACTGTCCCTGATTCCTCCTCATTTGTCCCTCATTTTGGTCTGATCTATATAGTTGTATATAAAATGCACTTTTTATCTTTCAAAAAGTGTTTCCCAGTGCTAAACCTTTCATCCAAATTCTAAGTCGTTGCATTTGTAAATTGTAAAAGTCAATATAAAGGAATAATAGTAGTAAAAGAAAAGCCCTTGTGGATTTAATTAACCTTTTTTTTAGTTACTTCACCTTTAGGGGTGTGTGGCAGGAGGCGTGTCCTATGCCTACATACGTTTGCTAGTAGGTGTCCCTCATTCCCATCTCAAAATGTTGGGAGGTATGCATGTGGGAGTCTGGATCTGTTCCACTAACCATGCCCAGAACCCTTCATGAAAAATAAAAAGTGAACTTAAAAAGTGTTCAAAAAGGACATTGCTGATTAGTGAGTGTGACAGTGAAAGGAGTTGGACAAACCATAATACCCCCATTGATCAGGGCCTGGACAAGGGGTGGGTAGGAGGGGTGCTGCTCTGGGCGCAAGGGTGTATTGCAGGGATGGGGGCACCCTGTGGCAGTTGCTTCTGTTACAAGGCTGATAGGAGTAGTGGCAGCGACATCACTGCTAACCCTAAGGGAAGGGGGGGGGGTGCAGTTTGGCATCTTTGCCCTGGGTGCTGGATGACCTTGTCCTGGCACTGCCATTGATGTACACAAAAGTAACAATTAATTCACAGTGATTTACATGTATTTATTTATTTTTTTAAGGCTGGCTTCTGTGCAAAGCAAAAACATGTGGAAAAACATGGGTTTTTCCATGGGTTACCGCAACACACGATAAATGCACGATATGATGTATGGTGCATTGAGATGCCATTCATGTATAATGGCACCCCAACAAACAAGCATGGTATCCATTAATGTACCTATGGTGCAGAACACCAAAATACAGGTTGTGTGTTTTATGCCCATTGTGGTGCATTGGCAGCCTCCATGCACACTAGCGTTTTTTTAAGCTCCGACATTAGCATTTTTATTCTGCTCCTAGAAGCTAAATAGTGTTATCCTATGTGTCCATGCACACTACTTTAGGCTATTAGCATTTTGTGAGCTTCAGAGTCTAGGAGCAGAAAATTCATTTTTTAGCATTTTTTTTTTTCATGTACTGCAAAAACGCTAATAAAATGCTAATGCTCCTAAAACTAAATGCTTCTAAGGCTCCATCCACACTAGCGTTTTTCATAAGCTCAAAAAAAGCTAGAAAAACGCTGGATGAAAAATGCTGATAATAGCATTTTTGTGCCATCTTCTAGCAGCATTTTAGCAGTACATGAAGAAAATAAAAAGCTAAAAAAAGCTGTTATTAGCATTTTAGTAGCATTTAGAAGCAGTTGGGAGCATTTAGTAGCGTTTAGGAGCATTCAGCGTTTTTTTTTGGCTGCAAAAACACTACAAAAAAACGCTCAAAAAAATTATTTTCTGCTTCTTCTAGATGCTGAAGCTCAAAAAACACTAATAGCCTAAAGTAGTGTGCATGGAAATATAGGATAATGCTATTTAGCTGCTAGAAGCAGAAAAAAAATGCTAATAGCTTATAGGAGCTTAAAAAAATGCTAGTGTGCATGGAGCCTAAAGAAGCATTTAGGAGCATTTATTAGCATTTTTGTAGTACATGAAGAAGAAAAAAAAGCCCAGAAAAGCTGTTAGGAGCATTTTAGTAGCATTTTGAAGCAATTAGGAGCATTCAATGTTTTTTTCAGCTGGAAAAACGCTCCAAAAAATGCTACAAAAACATTTTTTTTCTGCTCCCAGATGCTGAAGCTCAAAAAAAGGCTTATATCCTAAAGTAGTGTGCATGGACATATAGGATAACACGATTTAGCTTCTAATGCCACGTACACACGGTCGGACTTTTCGTCTACAAAAGTCCGACAGCCTGTCCGACAGACTTCCGGCGGACTTTCGGCGGACTTGCGGCGGACTTGCGGCAGACTTTCTAACGAACGGACTTGCCTACATACGATCACACAAAAGTCAGACGGATTCGTACCTGATGACGTACACCGGACTAAAATAAGGAAGTTGATAGCCAGTAGCCAATAGCTGCCCTAGCGTGGGTTTTTGTCCGTCGGACTAGCACACAGACGAGCGGATTTCTGGGTCCAGCGGAGTTACGACGTAAAGATTTGAAGCATGTTTCAAATCTACAGTCCGTCCGATTTGAGGCTGAAAGTCCAACCAGCTTTAGTCCGTCGGCGTCCGTCGGACTTTTGTAGACGAAAAGTCCGACCGTGTGTACGCGGCATAAGAGCAGAAAAAATGCTAATAGCAGCTTCTAGGAGCATAAAAAAACACCAGTGTGCATGAAAAAGCTACTAAAATGCTACAAGAAGCTGGCACAAAAATGCTTTTATCAGCATTTTTCATCCAGCGTTTTTTTCTAGCTTTTTTTTGAGTTTATGAAAAAAGCTAGTGTGCATGGAGCCTTATGAACGGGTTGTTTTAATTCATGCATAAAGTACAGCACAGTAACACATGTGTGGTAGAGCACCGCAACAGGCCGCAAATGTCTGAAGGGGCCTTAACGGTTGCTCCAGCTGCCCAAGTACCCCTGGCAGTGTTAGGTCCCTTTCACACGGGCGCCTCTGTGTTGCGGATTCTGCTTACTCAGCGGGGGACCTCTCCGCTGATCTCCGCTAAGCAGGCGGATGAGAAGTCAGTGTCCGCTCACTGTGCAAAGCGAACACGGACAAAGTCCCATTCTCCTCTATGGGGAAATCGGATGGAAACGGACCGCCTGTGCGTTTCCATCTGATCCTATGTGATCCACCAGACAGATGGAAAATAAGACCACCCTCCGTCTGGTTTCTGCAGGCAGGATCGGATCCGATTGCGGCGAGTGTCAGCAGACACGTATCCACTGACATCCGCCGCTCCATAGAGGAGACTGCAGGGTTCGATCGGGTCCGCCTGAATAACTGATCGGATAGCCTGAGTGAAAGGACCCGTATGGTTGGACCCAACCCCTGTCACCCTCGCTAATCATCTTGGTCTGCATGTAAACGCAGGGAAAAACAAAGAATGTGAAATCTAAAACCAATATACTGAATATCATGATTATATGTATTAACCTGACACCGCATATTAGAACACAATATTATTCACATTAGTGGTGCTCTTATGATGTCTTAAATCTAGTTTACTCTTCTATATACTTTTTCTACAGTGGCAAAAATCTTTAGCCTAATATTATTCTGTTTCTATAAAACATGAACCTCAATTTCCATGCTATTTTAAAACTTTTGAAGGATTACTTCCTTCTCGAATTCTGTATTCTGAGCCTCCAGCATGTGCTCCTATTCTTCCTTTACGGCCGCCCACTATTTGAGGGTAAGCAGAAAATATGTGTATAAGAATGCCCTAGGGGTATAATACTTCAGCTTGCTCCAAAACCTTCATCTGTCATATACTGTATCAGTTATATTTGTTATAATGTGTTTTTTTATGGCCTAATATGCAGGGCGTGCCCTTACTAGATTAAAATTCAGAATATGTGTTTCTTTTCCTATGCAAAGGGAGAATACAGTTTTAAAGTGCACCTGTCATGTAGTATACCTCATCCTAATGATGTTGACTAGAATGAAAGTGGAGGTAGGGATTGCGAAAATGGCACTCCTAGCTAGCCTCAACCTTTACAGAGATATTTCAGCTTGTGGGACAACAATCCAAGTGCCACAGGACTGAGAGTGATTGTCACTTGGGACTCCATAGTAAACCCTTTACACACAAGCAAAAGCTGCCATCTTATGTTTTCTATGGAAGCACACACCGCTTACAGTATCTATTGTAACAATTCTGATGTTCAGGAAGCATCTGTGACACTCTCTGCCACGCAGAGAGGGAGGTAACAGAGCTTAAAGAGGAACTGCAGTCTGTTCACATAATTTGTAATAAAAACATTGTTACCATTCTGAAACTTCCTTCCAACCACTTTGCATATTTTTTTATCAGGGGCGGACTGACCATTGAGCGACTCGGGCACTGCCCGAGGGCCCTGGGCCACTAGGGGGCCCCATCAGGGTTGCCAGCCTCAGTAAAACCAGGGACAGTATGTATAAATCTGTGGTTTTTCTTTACATCTGTCTGTGTATACTGTGTGTACATGTATGTGTATACTGTGTGTACATGTATGTGTATACTGTGTGATTGTATACTGTGTGTGTGTATACTGTGTGGCCCCATAATCTCTGATTGCCTGGGGGCCCCATAATCTCCTATTGCCTGGGGGCCCCATAATCTCCTATTGCCTGGGGGCCCCATGAGTTATCAGTCCGCCCCTGTTGTTTATATATACTGTGTGTGTGAGACTCACCTGGGACAAAGGCTTTCGGAGGGGACTGAATGCTAGCCTCTTGCCTACCAACCATGGGCCCTGGCATTTGAGGGAGCTACAAGCATTTAGGAAGATATTCTGTTATGTAATGCAAAAGGATATTATTAAGGAGGCCATGATGGTCTCTGCCAGTTTGGGACTCAGTGGACAGATGTATGTGAAAGGAATGCTGATTAAAGTGGAGTTCCACCCTCTTTTATAACTCTTCAGCATCCCTCACTAAACTGTGCATTGTAAACAAATTGGATATTTTTTAATTTTTTTTCTCAGCACCTACTGTATATCTGCTGTATTCATTTTTCACTTCCTCCACCCTGGCCATGGCCCATCGCATCATTTCCTGTTTGCAATGCCTTCTGGGAAGGGGCGGCAACTTCGTCTGAAACTGCCGTTGCTATGGAAACCTGACCTGAAACCTATTACACTGCTTGTGTTGCACTAAGCATGTGCGAGATCTGCAAGGATGAGATCCAGGAAGAAATACAGTCTAGCTTCAGATGCCCACACTTAAGATGGCCACGGCTTGCTGTAAGTTTATAAAATAACAAACTACTGCTATAAACTCACAAAACAGACCTTAGTTTACAGACTAACTTTACTAGAATACATTAAGCTTGTGTATTATAGGGGTATTTTTATTTAAAAAATATAATTTCGGCCGGAACACCACTTTAATGAGATCTGGAAAGCCCGGGTCTCTCACCCAATAGTTTATTGTGCTCATTAACACACCTTTGCCTCCTAGCAAACTATTGGGGGATGCGTTTATACTTATGTGTATTGTAAGTTGAGTGAGGAGACTGCAAGTCTACCCTGAAAGGTCATATCTCTGAGTCACCAAGTCTGGGTAAATGATTAGATAACTAGCTCATGTTAATTAGGTTTCTGGTTACAGGTGTATTGTTAGCAGGGGCGGACTGACCATTGAGCCACTTGGGCACTGCCCGAGGGCCCTGGGCCACTAGGGGGCCCCATCAGGGTTGCCAGTCTCAGTAAAACCAGGGACAGTATGGACCAGGGACAGCCAATAGACAGTATGGACCAGGGACAGCCAATAGAAACATGTCTGTGTATACTGTGTGTACATGTATGTGTATACTGTGTGTGTGTATACTATGTGGCCCCATAATCTCTGATTGGCTGGGGGCCCCATAATCTCCTATTGCCCGGGGGCCCCATGAGTTGTCAGTCTGCCCCTGATGGTTAGAGTAATATGAGCAGGGGGGGTGAACCTCCTCTTCAACTGTATGTAAGACTGTATTCTTGTTCTAATAAACAGTCCACGTTCAGCAACCAAACGAGTATTGTCTTGTTGTGTTTGTTGTTATCGGTTGGAATATCTGATATCTATATTCAGACTGGGAGGAAGCGGTATATGACAAAAGCACTCAAGCGAAGTGTGGGACGTTTTGTTACACTGTGATTCTGTACTTGCCAAATATGCTGCAGAAATCTCCCTCCACTAAGTCTGGCTGCAGCCATTTTAACTGTGGGCAGCTGAAGCTGCTGCCTGTTCACTTCCTGGATTTACACAGACACACAGAGGCACACCTCCAGCTCTTCAGCTCTCATTGGCCCTCTTATGACTCATCCCCCCTCCCTTCCTGGCTTATGATGTCATAAGCCTAGGCCAGGGATATGCAATTAGCGGAACTACGTCCCATGAGGTATTTACTGGCAGAAAAAAAAGTTTTACTATGCAAAGTTAAAAAAACAAGGGCAGAAGATTTAATAGATGGAAAGTTGAAAAAATAACTGAAGGTCCGCTTTAAACTATGATGACGTTTAAAAGAGGGAAGGAATTTATTAGGTTTATGAGAAGAGAGCGGCAGGGGTGGCGTTGAGCATGCTCTGTGCGTCAATGGACACGCAAAGTGCGGCTTGGGAGCAACCCTCTATGGCAAGTGGCTTTCTATTCGGGGTGGCGGAGCCAGGAGCGCCGGCAGGGGACCCCAGCAAAGGGGGGTTGGGGCTGCTCTGTGCAAAACCATTGCATGGAGCAGGTAAGTATGACATTTTTATGATTTGAAAAATACCTTTAGAATTGCTCTAAATATTGTTAAAAGAAGAACTTCATTAAAATAGTCAGAGACTAGCAGCAAGCAACTGCTGAGACAATACTTTGGTCAGACATATGTAGTGTAAAATATAGCGTATATAATGTAGGAGTCTGTTAGGTGGATGGAGGAAATTCTCCTGCAGAGAAATTGTATTCTGACAGCGGCATTAGACATTGTCAAAATACACTGATAAAAAAAAAGATTTGAACATTTCTCTTCACCCTCGACCCCTTCCCCAGCGCAAATTCTCTCTTCACAACACATATCCTCCTTTCCCCTAGCAAAAATTCCCCCCCATCCCTTCTTTCCATAACAAATGGGTCAGAAAAAACCCTATATATAGTGTAACTGAGACTCCCCACTTGTGTTCTGGGGGCACAGTCCACCCAAAGAAATTTGGAGAATTTGTAGGGTTAGTTTCAAGAATTGACAGCTCTTCTTTAGAAAATGCCACTTTTTTTAAAGGGGGGATGCAGGTATTTGGTTTTGACAGGTACCGGCTTCCACTTCTGCTCAGATCCCCTAGATGATCCGAGCAGAAGATCTCCTCCCCCCTTCCCGCAGGGACCATTCACACTGCGCATATGCAGTGGGAACCCAGCTGTGAGGCCGCAAGCTGTCACATCTGGGTGTCCACAATTAAGATGCCGGCACTAGAGATCGAAGAGGTATGGAGAAAACGGCTCAGGTGAGCACAGTGCAGGATCCCGGGACAGGTGAGTGTCTGTTTTTTAACCACTTCCCTACCCGCGTATAGGCATATGACGTCCACAGATGGGATCTCCCATCTTGGGTGGACGTCATATGACGGCCTCGGGTTCCCGGCCGCCTAGGGGGCGCGCGCCCGCCGGGCACCCGCGATTGCCCGTTAACCGGGCCGGACCGTGGATCTGTGTGTGTAAACACACAGATCCACATCCTGTCAGCTCAGAGGAGACCGATCTGTGTTCTCAGAACAACGGAACACTGATCGGTCTCCTCCCCTTGTGCCCCTCCTCCCCCTACAGTTAGAAGCATTCCCTAGAAAACACATTTAACCCCTCCCCGCCCCCTAGTGGTTAACCCCTTCACTGCCTGTCACATTTACACAGTAATCAATGCAATTTTATAGCATTGATCGCTGTATAAATGTGAATGGTCCCAAAAATGTGTCAAAAGTGTCCAATGTGTCCGCCATAATGTCGCAGTCACGAAAAAAAATCGCGATCGCCGCTATTACTAGTAAAAAAATAAATAAATATTTTTTTTAAAAAAATGCCATAAATCTATCCCGTATTTTATAGACGCTATAACTTTTGCGCAAACCTATCAATATACGCTTATTGCATTTTTTTTTTACCAAAAATATGTAGAAGAATACGTATCGGCTGAAACTGAGGAAAAAATTTGTTTGTTTTTTTTAAAATTGGGATATTTATTATAGCAAAAAGTAAAAAATATTGTTTTTTTCAAAATTGTCGCTCTTCTTTTGTTTATAGCGCAAAAAATAAAAAACGTAGAGATGATCAAATACCACCAAAAGAAAGCTCTATTTGTGGGGAAAAAAGGACGTCAATTTTGTTTGGGTACAACGTCGCATGACCGCGCAATTGTCGTTTAAAATGCGACAGTGCTGAAAACTAAAAATTGGTCTGGGAAGGAAGGGGGTGAAAATGCCCGGTATTGAACCTGTTAAAAGTCAGCAGTTACAGTTTTTAAAATTTTTACAAATATGACTCAAGCTCCTCTTTAACCTTATAGAATGCTTTGTCCACATCTGTAAACAACAGTAGTAGAGTAGAGGGGATGGAACAATAATGGATAAGATGAAGTCCTCTGATGGTATTGTCCCTAGCCTCTCTACAAGATGAAATGATACAGGACAAGTATGGTAGGAGGTGTAGAGAAAGAATTTTGGTATAGAGTTTAAATTGATATTAATGGTTCTTTTTTTTTTTAAAAACAACAAATATGTCACACTTACCTGCTCTGTGCAGTGGTTTTGCACAGAGCAGCCCCAATCCTCATCTTTTTGGGTTCCCTGCTGGCGCTCGTCCCTCTTGACGAGTCCCCCCAATAGCAAGCAGCTTGTTATGGGGACTCTAGTGTGTGCTCGCTCCCAAGCCCTGCTCTATGCGTCCATAAGAAACACAGAGTTGTGGCTCGGTCCCTCCTCCGCTCTCTCCTAATTGGCTCATTGGCTGTGATTAACGAGCAGTGGGAGCCAAGGGCTCCTGCTGCTGTCTCAGCCAATGAGGAGAGAGAGAGAGACAGCCGAGGCTCCCATGCACATCGCTGGATCACGAGGGGGCTCAGGTAAGTATTACGGAATGCCTGATGGTAAAAAACCTTCAGCCTTTACAACCACTTTAAAGTGGTGTTCCGGCCGAAATTATACTTTTTAAATAAAAATACCCCTATAATACACAAGCTTAATGTATTCTAGTAAAGTTAGTCTGTAAACTAAGGTCTGTTTTGTTAGTTTATAGCAGTAGTTTGTTATTTTATAAAATTACAGCAGGCCGTGGCCATCTTAAGTGTGGGCATCTGAAGCCAGACTGTATTTCTTCCTGGATCTCATCCTTGCAGATCTCGCACATGCTCAGTGCAGCACAAGCAGTGTAATAGGTTTCAGGTCAGGTTTCCATAGCAACGGCAGTTTCAGAGGAAGTTGCCGCCCCTTCCCAGAAGGCATTGCAAACAGGAAATGATGCGATGGGCCGAGGCCAGGGAGGAGGAAGTGAAAACTGAATACAGCAGATATACAGTAGGTGCTGAGAAAAAAAATAAATATCCAATTCGTTTACAGTGCACAGTTTAGTGAGGGATGCTGAAGAGTTGTAAAAGTGGGTGGAACTCCACTTTAAGGTCAGTATTTAGAAGCAAAAAGGACCTGTATCTAGAGCATATTGAAAGATCATTAGGTTTTGTTCCTACTTCCTCCTTCTCCGACCGGCACATTCCCGGGAATGCCCATTCCTGGGAACGCCCGGTATCCTCTCAGCGCCTGCATGCTGACTTCTTCTCCAGGGCCTAGGCACTTGGCCCCCCTGGATTCTCCTCCGGCACCAGGGCTCTGGGATCTCTGAGCTCCCGGGCCACTGGGCCTCACTTGTGGACTCTGAATCCCGACTCAAATTCCTCCAACTCCTCCCAGAGCATGTTACCCTCCCCTTTTATGGGAGACCTCCCCTTGACCACGGAAATTAACCATTGGTCAATCCTCTCACAGGGGTTTCCTGCCACTCAGGTCTCAGCCCATCCTCTCTTTCCAGCAGAATCCACTGTTAAGCAGAGAAGGTCTCCCTGAGCCCAAGTGTAGGTGGCCACACCCCCTTCTATCCCGGTACTTCCAACCCTGAATTAACCTCCAGGCCCAGTGAAGAACACAGGCCTGGCTAAATTTACCTGTCACTATATTCTATGCTATCAAGATAGATAATAAAACACCTACCTTAAGGTAGAGGGCGCTATAAATGTTATAAACATATTTTCCATATTTTTTTTCTGCAAATTTGTTTTGTTAAAAGTATCT
The DNA here is from genome assembly GCA_037952835.1 of Lithobates septentrionalis. NCBI lineage: Eukaryota > Metazoa > Chordata > Amphibia > Anura > Ranidae > Lithobates > Lithobates septentrionalis. The sequence continues at coordinate 91,862 of JBBDGP010001236.1, forward strand.
TGTTAGTTTATGAAACTGTTCCAGCAGACAAGAAGAAAAAACGGGCACTTGGTGGTACCTATAAGTACTTTTATGAATTAACAAAACATTTTCTGTGTGCTTTAGTTCTGGATGCTATACCTCTGGCGTAATGCATACATGCTATGTGGCAGATGGGCATTAACGCCGGGCTGCTACATATATGCATCCGTGGGGCTCCATTGTTGCATGTTAAATCTGTCTCTTTCTGGGCGAACCAACAGTCAGAAAAGTATAAAACTGGCTTCAATGTACTGTAGGTCCCCACCCATAGGACAACCCCTCTAACATATTTCACCCAATTTCAATGAAGGCCTTGCCTCTATGAGTAAGCATGAAATCGGGTAAATTGTATTAGAGGGGATTCTTCCGTGGGTGGGGATCTAAGCTGAGGCCATCTTAGAGTAAGAGTGCAGCTGGGGTCCATTTTGTTGTAGTCCTGATTGAGCCTGATGAGCATGCATTAAGCCTGACCAGCAGCTGTAAGCAGCATAACAGCTACCTGGAGAAACTGAATGGGGGGTCTGAGCGGTACCGTTTTTTGGGCATTGATGTTACAGCTAATCACAGTGGTCACATGTTCAGGTACTCTGCCTCCCAGCAGTAAGATCCACTTAAAAGGCCACCTGGAGGTGTCGACAAGGAGTAAATACAAAGTATGTAGGCATCCCTACCATGTTCTCATTTACACAGACCATGAAGAAAAAGCATATACAGTACATTATATATAGCCAAAAACTTTGTTTTTTTTTAATTTTTTTGACAGCTGTCAGGTGTTTATGGCTGTCCCTACTAGGTAGATTTACCCTCCCTATTTGTACTGGTGTCCACTGTCACCTAGAAAAGGGGAACACTGATGGGTTTCACTTCCTCTTTTGCTCGCTGCAAAGCCTGCAAATGAAAAGCATAATGAGCTAGTATGCATCGCATACTAGCCCATTATGTGCCACTTACCTGCAAAAGAATCCAGCGATGTCCCCTGTGTAGGCAGCATCCATCTTCTGGCCCCTCTTCCTTCCAGGCCGCGGACTCTGGCTCTGTGATTCGCCGGAGCCGCGTGACGTCACTCCCACTCATGCGCATGGGAGACGCGATTAACGGCACAGGTTAGGGAAGAAACGGCACTTCGTTTCCTTTCTTCCCTGTGCATGCGCCGTTGGAATTTTCAGCGGACTACAAGTGAAATATCTCCTAAACGGTGCACGTTTAGGAGATATTTCCACTATCTATAGGTAAGCCTTATTCTAGGCTTACCTATAGGTAGAAGTCCAAAAAGTGGGTTTACACCCACTTTAAGAGCAGGCGTTTGAGAGGTGTTAAAAAGGCCTCTCAAACATCTATGCACAAGATACAATAGACAGCACATAGTGCTGTTCACACTAAGCATTAGCGCCGTGCCGAGTCAGGAGGTGTTTCGTTCATTTACTGTAATGGAATAGGCATTTGTGGAGCACTTTTAACGCTCGTCAAACGCTTCAAAACTGCCCATAGGGCATTTGGGGAGCATTTTTAACTCCTCATTAGTGCTTGTAAAATGCCTGTCTAATGCTCATACTAAAGCTCATTGACGCCTGTCTGACGCCCATACTAACGCCATACAAACGCTATAGGAGCATTTGTTGAGCCTTAGAAATTTAGTCAAGTGTGAACAAGCCCTTAAAGCGGAACTAAAACCATCAAATTAACGGTTTAAAAAAAAATAACTGTTACATTCCTGGAATGCTGGGATTGCTAACTGTAATATTTGCGTGTGCTTTCAACCAAACTGTCAAACCATCAAATGGTTAGAGCCATAACTGATCACATGTGGAGCACCATCCTCCCCTACTTGGGCGCAGGCCCGGATTGGCCATAGGGCAAACCGGGCACTTGCCCGGTGGGCCGCGGCCGCTGGGACCGCCAGGCTGCAAGTCCTTGCATGGCCCAAGGCTTGAGCTTGTGCCGCTCATCCAGCCTCTCCGCGGCCGCCCGGCTGCCAGTTAAGCTCAGCCATCGGCGCCGGGGGGAGGAGCTAAATGAGATGCATTCGGCCTCACCACGGCTGCATGGCCGCACGTCAGGTCAGCCGTCAGTGCCGGGGGGAGGAGCCAGAGCAGACACATTGAAGCCGGTGTTATGTCGAGAGGTGCCGGAACAGAAAACGTAAGTTCAGCCTCCCCTGTGAACTGGATAGGAGGATCGGTGGAGGCGGCTGCATATAGAACAATTATTTTCTCCATCTTCCTCCTTCAGTGTCGGAATGCCTGTGAGAGGTAGAGGAGAAGCAGGCATTCCGAGACTGCAGGAGGAAGATGGAGAGAGTTATTCTTCTATATGCAGCCGCCTCCACCGATCCTCCTATTCTGCTTCTCTCTGCTGCTCCCGCAGGGCTCTCCACCGCCCCATACTCTCTGCCACCCCCCATGCTGTCTGCCTCCCCCCATGCTCTCTGCCACCCCCCATGCTCTCTGCCACCCCCCATGCTGTCTGCCACCCCCCATGCTCTCTGCCACCCCCCATACTCTCCACCTCCCCCCCCATACTCTCTGCCACCCCCCATGCTGTCTGCCACCCCCATGCTCTCTGCCACCCCCCATGCTGTCTGCCACCCCCCATGCTCTCTGCCACCCCCCATGCTGTCTGCCACCCCCCATGCTCTCTGCCACCCCCCATACTCTCTGCCACCCCCCCATACTCTCTGCCACCCCCCATGCTGTCTGCCACCCCCCATGCTGTCTGCCACCCCCCATGCTCTCCGCCACCCCCCATGCTCTCCGCCTCCCCCATGCTCTCCGCCTCCCCCATGCTCTCCGCCTCCCCCATACTCTCCGCCTCCCCCATACTCTCCGCCTCCCCCATGCTCTCCACCCCCCCATACTCTCCACCTCCCCCCCATACTCTCCACCTCCCCCCATGCTCTCTGCCACCCATACTCTCCACCTCCCCCCATGCTCTCTGCCACCCCCCATGCTCTCTGCCACCCCCCATGCTCTCTGCCACCCCCCATGCTCTCTGCCATCCCCATACTCTCCGCCTCCCCCCATGCTCTCTGCCACCACCTCATACTCTCCACCTCCCCCCATGCTCTCTGCCACCCCACATGCTCTCCGCCTCCCCCATGCTCTCCGCCTCCCCCATACACTCCGCCTCCCCCATACACTCCGCCTCCCCCATGCTCTCCGCCTCCCCCATGCTCTCCACCCCCCCCATACTCTCCACCCCCCCATACTCTCCACCTCCCCCCCATACTCTCCACCTCCCCCCATGCTCTCTGCCACCCATACTCTCCACCTCCCCCATGCTCTCTGCCACCCCCCATGCTCTCTGCCACCCCCCATGCTCTCTGCCACCCCCATACTCTCCGCCTCCCCCCATGCTCTCTGCCACCCCCTCATACTCTCCACCTCCCCCCATGCTCTCTGCCACCCCACATGCTCTCCACCTCCCCCCCATGCTCTCTGCCACCCCACATGCTCTCCACCTCCCCCCCATGCTCTCTGCCACCCCCCATGCTCTCTGCCACCCCCCATGCTCTCTGCCACCCCCATACTCTCCGCCTCCCCCCATGCTCTCTGCCACCTCCTCATACTCTCCGCCTCCCCCCATGCTCTCCGCCACCCCCCCCATACTCTCCACCTCCCCCCATGCTCTCTGCCACCCCCCCCATACTCTCCACCTTCCCCCCCATACGCTCCACCTCCCCCCCATGCTCTCTGCCACCCCCTCAAACTCTCCACCTCCCCCCCATACTCTCCACCCCCCCCCCATACTCTCCTCCTCCCCCCATACGCTCCACCTCCCCCCCATACGCTCCACCTCCCCCCCCATACGCTCCACCTCCCCCCCCATACGCTCCACCTCCCCCGATACGCTCCACCTCCCCCCCCATATGCTCCACCCCCCCATGCTCTCCACTCCCCCCCATGCTCTCCACCTCCCCAATGCTCTCTGCCACCCCCCGTGCTCTCTGACACCCCCCCCCCGTGCTCTCCACATTACCCCCACGCTCTCTGCTTCCCCCTGTGCTCTTCACATTCCCCATGCTCTCCGTTGCCCCCCCCCATGCTCTCCACCTTCCCCCATGCTCTCCACCTTCCCCCATGCTCTCCACCTTCCCCCATGCTCTCCACCTTCCCCCTATGCTCTCCACCTCCCCCTATGCTCTCCACCTCCCCCTATGCTCTCCGCCACTCCCCCCTGTGCTCTTCCGGTCTTCCCATCACCCCATGCTCTCCGCCAGCCCTCCTGTGCTGTCCACATCCCCCATGCTCTCCGTTGTCCTCCCTGGGCTCTCCACCTCCCCCCATGCTCTCCGCTGCCCCCCTGTGCTCTCCTCTTCCTCCCTGTGTTCTCTGCCTCTCCCCTGTGCTCTCGCCCCACCCCATGTTCTCAAGGTTCTTCCCTGTGCTCTCCAACCCCCATGCTCTTTCCTGGTCGCACCCCCCCCTCCACACCTCTGCTGGGTTCCCCCCTCCCCTCTCTCAGGGGATCTGTCAGGGTGGAGAGTGGGGAAGGGGCCGGTTAACATGTCATGGGCTGCTCAATCCAAAATGCCCGGGCCTATTTTTTGTCCCAGTCCGGGCCTGCTTGGGCGAGACATGTTAGGTTAACATGTCTCTCGACAAATCCTTGACATATATGAATACAGCATCCTGGGCACAATATTTTTTGCAAAACTTATTGTCAAGCACGTAAATGTATATTGTTCACCATGGGTTTTCTCATTACCGTCAATTGACTATGTAACCAAACAATATTTCACAATGGTTGATATAGATATATATTTTTTACATTTTGCTATAATAAATATGCCCCAAAAATATATAAAAAAATAATTTTTTCCCTCAGTTTAGGCCGATATGTATTCTAATACAAATTTTTGGTAAAAAAAAAACAAAAAACGCAATAAGCGTATATTGATTGGTTTGCACAAAAGTTATAGCGTCTACAAAATAGGGGATAGTTTTATGGCATTTTTATTATTACTTTTTTTTTACTAGTAATGGTGGCGATCTGCGATTTTTATCGGGACTGCGACATTATGGCGGACACATCGGACAATTTTGACACATTTTTGGGACCATTGGCATTTATACAGCAATCAGTGCTATAAAAATGCATTGATTACTGTAAAAATGTCACTGGCAGGGAAGGGGTTAACACTAGGGGGCGATCAAGGAGTTAATTGTGTTCCCTAGTGTGTGTTCTAACTGAAAAGGGGAGGGGACTGTGTAGGGGAGATGACAGATTGCTGTTCATACACTGTATGAACAGATGATATGCCTCTTCTCCCCTCAGAGAACCGGAAACTGTGTGTTTACACACACAGATCCCGGTTCTCCATGTGTCAGCAGTGATCGCGGGACCCCGGCGGTGATCGTGACCGCCGGGCAGTCGCATCGGACCCGGGGGCGAGCAGCGCGCGCGCCTCTAGTGGCCACAGGGCGGAGCGAAGTTACATAACGTCGCATCGACTAGCCGTGCCATTCTGCATATTCAGTACAACTGCGGCGACTGGTCGGCAAGTAGTTAAAATCTTCAAAGAAAATTCATTGAAAGTGAAAAAGTATGATCCCATAAAAGTTCATTTTCAATGTGATATTTGAAGTTAGATACATTTCTGGAAGGTTATTATTTGGAATGCATATTTGGGCAAAGATGACACTACTTGGGTCATTAATGTGATAAGTTCCCTATAGGCTGCAATTTTAGGAATGGCAGTTGTTGGGCCAAAGGGATGAGAATTGTCAAAAAAAAAAATGTCTCCAAACTGGATACTTTTACCAGGGTTGCAAAAAAAAGAAATGTGGTTGTGGGCAGTTCTCTTTGCAATCAGAGCACTTACGTGTACTTTTCATGCTTCGGTGTCCCTTGAATGGTCCTACCATAGAATACTTGGGAATCAGCACTGCTGGGGTCTCTAAAAGAGAAGACATTTATATATTATGTACAACATTTTTTTACTTTCCAAACTGTTAAATCAATATAATAAAAGCCATTTATATACCCCAACTTCACCCCCACCTATGTAACCAGGCTGTAATATTCACTAATGCCGTGTACACACAGGCGGACTTTTTGCCCTGACTGTTCCGACGGGACGAATCCGTCGGATAATCCGACCGCGTGTGGGCTTCATCGGACCAGCAGCAGACTTTTTCGGGCGAAAATCAGACGGACTTTAGATTTGAAACATGTTTCAAATCTTTCCGACAGACTCGAGTCCGGTCGAAAAATCTGCTCGTCTGTATGCTAGTCCGACGGACGAAAACCGACGCTAGGGCAACTATTGGCTACTGGCTATCAACTTCCTCATTTTAGTCCGGTTGTACATCATCACGTATGATTCCGTCGGACTTTGGTGTGATCATGTGTAGGCAAGTCCGTTCATTCAAAAGTCTGTCAGAAGTCCGTCAAAAGTCCGTTGAAAGTCCGTCGGAAAGACCGTCGGATCTTTGATGCCGAAAAGTCCGCCCGTGTGTACACGGCATTATACTTATCACTTATACTCATACCTGATAACCAAGCCCTATAAACAGCATACAACGACAAGATTAAATATTCAGGAGTAGTCATAAGAGTATGAACAGGAAGACCGGAAGAGAGGTCAGATCTCTCAAACACTTCTCAAATCTATCCTGTTTTTTAAATTGTTTTGTCTGGTAGGGGCTGTGAATGTAAAGTATAGCCTTACTAATTTTTGTTATGTAAGCTCCCAGCACAGGGACCGACCTGTCAAAGACAGTTCCCAGTCCCCACTAACGATCTGTAGCTAGGTGGGATCGGCTATCGATTATGTGACCACTGCGACAGCCAATGACAGTGGTCACATGATCTCTGATCCTTCTCGATCTCCAAATGTTCAGAATCCTTTAAAGGGACACCAGGGCAGGTGGGAAGGGATTAAAGTAGAAATAAAGGCAAAACTTTATCTGTTTTGGATGGAGAGGATAGGGATCAGTTTTTATTGCTGTCTGTGCCCCCGTTAGGAAGATCCACCCTCTCTATTTGTCCTGTTTATCGTTATCACTGAGAGTGAAAATAAAAATCCCAAATTCTGGTTGTCACCAGAAAATCTTTCAATGGGGACACTAGTTCCAGAGACCCTAGTGACAACCACGGATTCCCTCACTTTAGAGGAATTTCCTCTCAATTCCTGGTTTGGCTATGGGACCGGAAATGAAGGAAAATCTCCCCAACCATCCTTTACTCTATCCAAAATAAAAAAATAAAATAAAAAAGGTTTGCCTTTGGTTCTACTTTGAGCCCTTGTTCGTGCGAGTTCATCTGAAAAATCTCAAAGCCGCATTTTAGTCCGACTTCTGGGGCGACTTGAAAGACATCTGTGCGGGTTCATTCATGAATTGAAGTCGCTCCCGAAGTCGCCAAACGTAGTGCAGGAACCACGTTTGGAAGTGCGCTGCAAGGTCGATGTCGCACTGATTGGGATGCTCCTATTGGCAACAATAGGCTCCGAGTTGACATGCGATTTGACCTGTCAAATCGCATGTCAAATCCTGCCAATGTGAATGGGGGCTAAAGTCCAATTATGCTACACAGTCACCTAAGACTGCTCTGAAAACACTGCTGTGCGATTTCATCATCCTGTTACAGGAAGTGGAAAAATAGGAGATCTACTGGCATGATCAACAAGTAATAAAACTATGTTAATGGGGGGGGGGGGTCAGAAATAAGTAAACTGCTGGGTTGATATATAGCAACATACAAGTACATGCTAATTTAAATTTTTCCCGTAGCTCCAATTTAATAAGTGATTAAAAATTCTAGATAAGACTGTTATTTTTAGACATTACCCTTACGTAATTACGGATCGTTTATGCATTAAATTGGAATAGTTATTATAAGAATAAGAGGGCAAGCCAATATGTGGTGTTCAAGGTGTGTGTAGACCATGCCCTGACAAACATTTAACTTTTGCTAGATGTTCACAGACCTGATTAATATGTAAATGTATGTAAAACTGCGTTCCTAAAGGCATGCAAATTGTTTTAGTTACAGAAGAACATTAGGTGAATGGTAAAAAAAAAAATATTATAAATTCATTAAAATATAAAAACTGAAATCTGCTGCCTTCCCTGCCCCCCTCCCCCTTTCATCAACATGCCAATTAAATTATTAAAGCCTAATGCCGCGTACACACGGTCGTACTTTTCGTCTACAAAAGTCGGACAGCCTGTCGGACAGACTTCCGGCAGACTTTCGGTGGACTTGCCGCGGACTTGCGGCCTACTTTCTAACGACCGGACTTGCCTACACACGACCACACAAAAGTCGGTCGGATTCGTACGTGATGACGTACACCGGACTAAAATAAGGAAGTTCATAGCCAGTAGCCAATAGGTGCCCTAGCGTGGCTTTTTGTCCGTCGGACTAGCACACAGACGAGCGGATTTCGGGGTCCGTCGTAGGTACGAAGTAAAAGTTTTGAAGCATGTTTCAAATCTAAAGTACGTCGTATTTGAGGCTAAAAAAGTCGGTTGAAAGTCCGGAGAAGCCCACACACGATCGGATTACCAGCCAGCTTTAGTCCATCAGCGTCTGTTGGACTTTTGTAGACGAAAAGTAGGACCGTGTGTACGCGGCATAACATTAGTCAAAGATAAAAAAAAAAAAAAAGTACTTACATTCAATGAAAAGTGTCTCCTGTGCTGCTATTTTAATTAACCAAAAGCTCCCCCTCCATCATACTTCCAATCACTTCCATCAATGAAAAGTACTCTATAAACAAGGGTGCAGAAATGGCAGGCACAGTCGTCACTTTTGACGAAGTCCTATGACTATTTTTTTTTTTTTTTTTTTTTTTTATTGTAGAGATGTGATGTATACTTTATTCTCCATGACATATATGATATCATTAGGAATTTTGTAATGACTAAAAAGTGAATTGTGGAATATTTGTCCTATGAGGATTCTTAATCTTCATTCTCATCTCCATCTTAGAAACCCTCCAGCTTATCATCCAAGTGTCTTATCCGGCAGAATAGCCACCAAATCTGGTTCCCCTTGTCCAGGCAGAGGTACGTAGACTAAAAGGCACTTATAAGCGTTCTCTCCAACTTCAACCTCGAAAAGGTAATTTGTGCCATTAACAACCTGAGTACGGACGAGGACTGCCAGAAACTGCAGGGGGTTCATCCCGCTCTTTTCCACATATTGTTCTTTTACCTTGTCAAGTATAGCTTGATCTTCTGAATCAGGCTTCCTGGGGTCAGTCCATCCCCCACATTTTAGATGCTCACTTCCACCAAGGTTGCTCATTTTTGCAAAGTTCTCAGCAGGCTCCCTATGACTATTTAGCATGTATCTCAGTGTAGACTTCTGGGAAGGCCAATCACGCAAGCAGTAAATTACATTTTTGGGGGTGTTCTGTAAAACAATGATGTACAGAATGCCTCCAGGTTGCAAACAGGACAGCAGCTGCTCTCGTGCACATCGCTGGATCAAGATCTGGTTTGGCTAAGTATTAAGGAGGGCTCTGCGAGCTGAATACTGAAGGATTTTCACCTTAATGCATAAAATGCACGAAGGTAAAAAAATGACAATATGATTTATGTAGCAATTGTATATGCTATTTTTTTATTTGCTAGATTTTTTTCTACAAATGTGAAGTCACCCTTTAACTTTGAACACCTATTGTTTATTTTTTATTTTTTTTTAGAAAGAGTAAGTAATAATTAGAGCCCCTTCTGATTAATTTGCCATTTTTGTCTTATTGGGGAGAGCTATCTTCAGTTTCAAATACAGCAAAACAACGGAAACCCTGGAATAAGTGTCCTCCTTGGAACAATCTCCTATTTCTGTTTAATTGAAAACTCAAAGTTTTTTTATGTTCCCACAGTTTGAGCCCTGGGGACTATGATCACATTGACAAATACTCCCACTGGGGATAGATATGAAAACATGATGGGGGTTCAAACCCTTCTCTATAATATCCAAACTAAATAAAAGCTTTGGCTTTAAGAATTAAAGGATATGTTCACCTTTGGGAACATGTTACGTATTCCACCTATTTTTAGGGTGGAACATTTAACATGTCCCTGGACTTGCAACCTCTCCCCGATCCCCATTCTATTTGTGACAGCAGGCCGGGGATCTTCTCCACGCACCCGCTGTGACAATTTGAAAAGAACGCAGCTGCCCACACGGCCATGTCATTAATTCACAGAGTTCTGTGACTGAATGAACAGCAAGTACCGACAGCTGAAGGCTTGTAGTTCTCAATGAACTGCCAGGGCGCTGGTGAACTCTAGTAGTTCATTGATTCTTCCTTTTGTTCAGCAACTGCCTGCCCATATGTGGTATGGACAGACAGCTATGCAGATAGTCTTCAGGAGCCTGAGATTGCACCCGTGATCTGCTGATCGCGAGCAGGGCCACTGTTAGAAATCATGGGACCCCGTACAACTTACCTGACTGGGCCTGCCCAACACACATCTCTACCATGCATTTTTACTGTCCCTCAGCGGCTCCCTCATATGTTGCAAAGGCAGCAGAAGGGGGACAAGTCCTTTCTAGGCTCATTTTTATCTTGATACATCAGAGCTGAGTAGGAGCCTGGGGGGAGTTGATTTTTAACCCTTTCTACAGGCAGCTCGCGGAAGAGATGCCACTGCTGAAGGGCTAGGGTACACCACTGGATGTCAGATCGCCATTTTCAGAGTTTACCTGCCCCCTACCCATATTCTTTGTTGGGAGGAGATGCAAAGTGTAAAGTTTCAATGTAACATTGCCGATGCAAGAGTGCTACAATGAGGGCTTGAAGCTGAAGAGGAGAGAGAGCACATTCAGCACTTCCTCCCAGCTCTCTCCTGCTCTCCAGCGCTAAGCTGACATGAGTAGTGATGCCACTGTCACTACTCCTGTCAGCCTTGTAGTGGCAGAAACTCCCCCCCCCACCTCACATGTTACCGGCGTCCTTCTGCTTCCCCCTTGGCCCAGCCCTGCTCTGTGCTCCTGCCACTGCTGCCTGGATGATGATCCCTGTGCAGACTATACTCGCTCCATGCACCCTGCTGATGGACAGCTACAGTGCCTCACGGTCACCGCAGGCTGCAGCCCTGCTCTTTGTCCTCAACACTTACTGAGGGAGCGAAGCATCTCTTCCATATCACTCCGCCAGGGATAGACAGGCTGGGAGCTGGAACTTTAAACTTATTGTCGGCAAATGCAGCGCTTGCTGCTTCGGCAGCGAAATTAAAAAAGGAGTTCCTGCTTTGCTACTGCCTCTTGGGCCCCACCGATGAAAGGATAGGGCCCCAGGATATGTTATTTAATTATGGGTCAATGTAGAAGCTGCTTTCAAGCTTTGGAAGCTGCCTGCACTCTACAACGTAACATAACGCTGCTCCCCGAGCCCAGTACAGGAAGACCAGTGGTACCCCCCTTATCAGCGGCCCTGATCATGAGTGCAATGCTCTACAGGCTCCGAAAAAAAAATAAACAGTAAATGCACATTTTTTTTACTTTGCATAAAAATGTGCATTGATTATTTTTTTAGAAAGGTGAACTTATCCTTTAAAACTTTCTGAGGCATATGTAAACCCCTTATTGACTGCATCACCTTGTTCAGGTGAGTGGTCGAGGGGTGCTAAAACCACGGCTCAACTGCCTGCTTTTACCACCTGCCCCTGGCCGCATGTCTGAGTTACAGGTCTGGGTTACTTTTTTGGGTTGAACTAATTTCTTTGCCACAGGTGTGATAAATTCATTTTTGGGTATGATAATATTTGAAACTTTTGTGTTAAAAATGGCTAAGCTTTGTCCATTTGTTAGGTTAAAAAAAAAATCTAAGCAAACAGCACAGTTTACCTAACAGTCAGAAATGCAGTGATAAAGCTTAGGTGACTAATGCATTTACACATTGCGGAGAGTTTCATTACAGATTGTTGGAGTTTGTTTTATTAACCAGTATTGATTACTTTAATTGACACAGGCAAAACTTTGCTTTTAAAACTTCTTTAAAGTTGTTAAAACAGAACAAAACTCGCTCAACATTAATGCCCCGTACACACGGTCGGACATTGATCGGATATTCCGACAACAAAATCCTAGGATTTTTTCTGACGGATGTTGGCTCAAACTTGTCTTGCATACACACGGTCACACAAAGTTGTCGGAAAATCCGATCATTCTGAACGCCATGACGTAAAACACGTACGTCGGGACTATAAATACAATAGCCAATAGCTTTCATCTCTTTATTTATTCTGAGCATGCGTGGCACTTTGTGCGTCGGATTTGTGTACACACGATCGGAAATTCCGACAGCGGATTTTGTTGTCGGAAAATTTTATAGCCTGCTCTCAAACTTTGTGTGTCAGAAAATCCGATGGAAAATGTGTGATGGAGCCCACACACGGTCAGAATTTCCGACAACAAAGTCCTATCACACATTTTCCGTCAGAAAATCCGACCGTGTGTACGGGGCATAACTATTTTTAATCCTGATGATGCTAGCATTAGTAAATAGATGTTATATTATATTTACTTGTTTAAAGGAGAAGTTCAGCCTGAGCTTTTTAGACTGGGCTTCTCCTATGGGTCACAGGAGTGCAATTCATTTTGCACTCCTGTGACCCGTTTTAACTGCAATCAGTCCAGGTAGCGCATCATCACAACTTCTGAAGTCTGGATCCGCCAGCTGTCTTGACTGATGGCAGTCTCAGCGAGCCGCTGAGATGGCGGCTCCCCGCCCCTCCACAGCTCAGTGCTCCAATGAGCATGGAGGAGCAGAGCAGGAGAGATGTTGACCGACGGTCAGCATCTCTCCGCTTGGGGAGGAGTGAGAACCGAGCCATCAGCAATGTTCGGTGGCTCGGTTCTCAGTGCAGAGATGGTGGGGGACAGATGCAGCATCGGTCATCGGACAGATGCTGCATCCACCTAGGTAAGTATGAATATATATATATATATATATATATTTTTATATATAAAAAACACCATACTTCTCTTTTAAAACGTTTTATTTTTTACATTTTTTCAGTTGCTTCCTGATATCTGGCCTAGGCCAAAATGATGTCATACATCCCAGTACTCTTCATGAGCATTTATTTTTCTTTTCATCTGGAGGAGGAGAGGAAAGGTTTTCTCAGTTAAGCACATCCTCCTGCCCACAAGTCTGCGCTAAGAGCAAATGGATTCCAAGAAAAATGCTACATGAATCCTCTTCCCCATCTCAAGAGGGCCGAAGCTAGAAATGCTCGGGGTTTTTTTTTCAACCGGTTCATGACCGGCCCAGACAGATTTACTGCGGCAGGGCGGCTGCTCTGCACCAGATCACGTACTAGATACGTGATCTGGCACTTCCGTGTCTGGGCCGCTCACGTGCGCAGCTGGTGACCGGCTCCCGCTGTGATTGGACACAGCGGGAGCCAATCAGGGGGGATCCAATGATCGTTCTAGAAATAGACAGAACGGCGGTCTGCCTAGGTAAACAAGGCAGAACTCCGTTCTGTGACAAGGGAAGGCAGAAATCTTGTATTTGCCTTCCCACAGTGCAAGCACCTCCCACACAGTTAGAAAGCACTCCTAGGGGACACAGTTAACCCTTTGATCACCCCTGATGTTAACCCCTTCCCTGTCAATGTCATTAGTACAGTGACAGTGCATATTTTTTATCTCTGATCGCTGTATTAGTGTCACTGGTTCCCTCAAAGTGTCAGTTAGGTGTACAATTTGTCCGCGGCAATTTTGAAGTCCCGCTATGAGTCGCTGATCGCCGCCATTACTAGTAAAGAAAAAAAAGACCAAAAAAAATGTATAAAAATATCCCATAGTTTGTAGACGCTATAACTTATGCACAAACCAATCAATATACGCTTATTGGGATTTTGTTTACCAAAAATATGTAGCAGAATACATATTGGTCTAAATTGATGAAGAAATTCGATTTTTTACATTTTTTTTTATTGGATATATTTTATAGCAGAAAGTTTTTTCAAAGTTGTCGGTCTTTTTTTGTTTATTGTGAAAAAAATAAAAAACGCAGAGGTGATCAAATACCACCAAACGAAAGCTCTATTTGTGGGAAAAAAGGACAAACCTTTTATTCGGGTATAGCGTCCCACATGTCCGCGCAATTGTCAGTTAAAGTAACGCAGTGCTGTATCGAAAAAAATGGCTTGGTCATGAAGAGGGGTAAACCTTCTGGAAATGAAGTGGTTAAACAATATCTCAACAAAAGAAAAGCATGAACACATGGATGGAGGGGTGAGTTTGCTTTGAATATTAAAAAAAAAAAAATCGTGTTTTCCATTTGTGGTGCTCAGATACAATTTAGTTTTTCTTTAAAAACCTTGTAAACCTTTCTCTGGACTACAGTGGAACCCCACTCCAGTCAAAAGGTTTTTTGTTTTTTTTTTGTTTTTTTTTTATTTTTGGATATGGAGGGGAAATGTCTATTACTTTTTTGCTGTTCCCTATTCCCCTATTCGGAAGATTTCTCCTTACTTTCTGTCTGTTTGATGGGTACCAGACATAACAGGGTGTGAGGAAAATCTCCCTAATGGGGATATAGACCTCAAAGAAAACAAATATTTTAATACAGATGAGAAGGGTTTCTACTGCAGCTGCACCTGGGTTGAAGATCATGGTCGTCTAGTTCTCTCCCTTCTCCTGGAACTTAGAAGAATTTGAGCTAATTTTTCTCCACTACATGCCTTAGGCCCCTTTCACACGAGGCTTTCACACGAGGCGGACTCCGTTTCTACGGAGTCCGCCTTGGTCCGCCGGCTCAGCGGAAGATCTGTCCGTTGATCTCCGCTGAGCCGGCGGATGACAGGTCCCTCTCTGCTCACTGAGCGGGGAGGGGCTTGTCAGGCGCCGCTGCCGCCTATGGAGGGATCGGATGAAAACGGACAGCATGTCCGTTTTCATCAGATCTCATCCGATCCGCCAGCGATGGACCTGGACGTAGGGCTATCCGTCTGCTTTTAGCAGATCGGACGGGGTCGGATGTCAGCGGACATGTCTCCGCTGACATCCGACGCTCCATAGACTAACATGGAGCGCCCGTTCAGGTCCGCCATCAAAACTGACAGGTGGACCTGAACGGTCCGATCGTGTGAAAGGGGCCTTACACTTCAACCCAGCCTTGCTGCAGTCTGCACACCTGACCTTATTAACAGTCTTTAAAGTGAGAACAGAGTTTCTGGGCGCATCATGGCAGCATACAATGGGTTGTGGCTCCGTCCATTGTATGCTGCCATGAAGATGCACCAGCAAAGGAAAATTACGGAAAGGTGTGTATACAATTTTCTGTTTTCCAACATCTGACTGAACAGGCTTGTCTGCCTTCTGGCTGTGCTATGCTGATACTCCTATGGGTTGTTTTGACTATTAGAACCTAATATCTCTGTTGCTGTCAGGCGTTGCTCTGACCTCCTGTATGAGAACTATAATAACTGTCCTGCCTATTTGTGTAAATTCATCATATCAACATTTGTGTGTTGCAATCTGGTGTGTTAGCAGGGCAACATCCACATCAATGGCTCTGGTATTGATGGGGACATTTCATATTTCCTTATGAAAGTTGTCTCACAATATCTAGGAAAAGCCTCCAATATCCTGGTTACCTTAGCTGACTTCATACCAAGGGAATGTCATTGCAAACTGACCAAGTCCCTTAAAGATCATGTTGCTATCAAGGTGGTTGGTCATTTCCTTACACACTAGCAGCGTTGCCAACTGTCAGTAGTTTTACTGGAAGCCAATAAAATAACTGCCATTTTTCTCCGGCCAGTACTGTAAATGCCAGTGACAGGAAAAGGTTGGCAGTAAAAAATATGGCTGTGGCGCTCAGAACTGGTCCAGAGCTGGCTGCAACCATCTGAGTGCCTGCTACAGTGTGTTTGGGCGCAGTGGGGTGGGTCAGGTGGAGGCGGTGCCTGAGAGTGTCAGGTGATGCCCTGGTGCAAGAGAGCCGAGCGGAGTGGCCCGAGCATCATGTACGGGTCTGCGGAACTTAGATTCAGAATACTTAATTATTCCCAAAAGGAAGCATGGCAAGCCGGGAGCGGGACTGTGAGTGCTGTTTGGACTGGAATGGACTAAAGGGACCACCTGGCGTGGGGAGAGACTGTCACTGTGACTCAGGAGGGGACGTGTCATGTCAGTGAGGTGTCATTACCATCTGTGCTGCTGCACACTGCTGTCAGTGTCACTGTGAGATTCAATTTCATTTGTGTGCATGCCCATTCTAATTTCTTGCCCTCCTGAGTCCTGTCCCTGAATATTATAAGAAAATAACAAGGATGGGGGCGTGGCCGGGATGTGAAACAGGTCGGACGCGTGACTCTGGAACTCCGTGCGGATCCGAGCAATATATCCTACATACAGGCACTTTATCACCCACAAGTGACACGGCGACTCCCGTGGGCTCCTAGGACCCCCCTGTGATAGCTATCATGTATGCCAAAGGCCGGGGTAAGCACAGCAAGGACCCGAAGCCGCCGCGCTCGAGGGCGGTTTCTGTATTGAATGGTAAAGATCACACTTGGAGACTCTGGTACCAAAGCTTAAGGAGTTATTTCACTTTTGCTTGGAACACAAGACCTTACCGGACTCTCTCATGGAAGCACAGGTGATCCTACTGCCAAAGCCAGGCAAGGACCCTTTGAGCTGCTCCTGGTATAGACCTATTGCCCTCCTAAACCAAGACCTTAAAATTCTTACAAAAATACTAGCCACGAGATTATCAACGGTAATAACCACACTGGTAGACATAGACCAAACTGGTTTCATACCCCAGAAGTCCACTGATACGAACCTCCGCAGGCTGTTTGCGCACCTACAGATTGATCACACTAACACCGAGGCTTGGGTGATAGTTTCCTTAGATATGGCCAAAGCCTTTGATTCAGTGGACTGGCATTACATGTCCACGGTGTTACGGAATATGGGGTTTGGGGACACGTTTCTGACATGGATATCGCTTCTGTATAGTTCACCCAAGGCAACAATAAAAATAGGTACATCAGTTTCCACTCAGTTCTCGGTGAGGAGAGGAACGCGACAAGGATGCCCACTCTCCCCGACCCTATTTGCTCTGGCCATAGAACCTTTGGCTATCGCTCTAAGAGCATCCAAAGAAGTTAAAGCCCTTCAGGTAGGTGGTATTCGAGAATGCACTGCTCTATATGCAGATGATATGCTTCTCTTCTTAGAAGACCCGGGACCGTCACTGGAGGCAGCATTTGAGATTCTAGGCACATTTGCAAATTTCTCAGGTCTGCGGGTGAATTGGGAAAAATCCAGTATTATAGCTATCGATGATGGGGCCCAGGCACGGGCATCGCCTTTGGTACCTATTGCCTGGGTTCCTAAAATAAAATAATTGGGTGTAAGGGAATCCCCCAAGGTTGCAGACTACCTAACACTTAATCTAATCCCACTGCTCACAAAGGTTAAAATACAATTAGAAGCCTGGAAACACCTACCTCTCTCCTTGATTGGTAGGGTGAATCCCCTTAAAATGAATATACTACTGGTGTTTCTTTATTTTCTATGCAACACCCCGTTTGGGAACCCTGTTCTTTCTTCCGGCGCGTAAACAGCCTGTTTAGTTCCTTTCTATGGGGTCCAGGACACCCTAGAGTTGTCCTCCGTACATTACAAGAACCCTGTGGACAAGGAGGATTGGCTCTTCCTGACCTGTTTAAGTATTTTATCGCAGGGCAGATGGTATTTGCCAGGCGTTGGTTAGCAAGAGACAGTGGTGATGCAGCTAACGTACTAGAGGCTGCGTTAGTGGGATCCTACGAGAGCTTACACCTTCTAGTTTATAGAGGGCCACAGGCAGTGGCGCCTTTGACTGGCTCCATGCGTGTTACTATTCGCGCGTGGGACAGGGCAAAGGTACTAATGCATTTGAATACAGAGGCATGGTCACCAGACACGCCTTTATGGTTCAATCCCAGGCTACCCCATTTTGGTGCAATTCCAGATCCAATAATATGGGCCAGAGTTGACATTAAACAAATGAAGAACATAGTAGGGGGGGGGGGGGAGAGCTGCTCTCCTTTGACCAATTGAAGGATAGGAATGATCTCCCAAACTGGTACTTTTTCCGCTATTTACAGTTGAGGCACGCGTTTGTTGCACAATTCGGCACAGGCACGGTGGTGCTACAATCTTCGACGTTAGAGCAGTTGCTCTGTGACGAGTCTGTGCAGAAGACGCTGTCAGAAACATATAAAGAACTATTTGCTGAAAGGCCTCCAGCACTCAATAAATGTAGAGAGAAATGGAGCTCGCTGGTTCCCAACTTTCAAGGGGACGATTGGGACAATATGTGGGAGCACCCTTTTCAGGTCCTAGTATCGGCCCGTGATCGGTACATCCAATTTAAGGTACTTCATAGGGTATATTATACCCCAGCGAGACTAGCCAGCATCTATGGTTTGAATGACGCAGCTTGCTGGCGCTGTACCGTGGCGGGGGCGGATTTCGACCATATATTCTGGCAGTGTCCGTCAATACAGGTATTTTGGACAGGAGTTACCAAAATCATCCAGGGACTAATCTCACTACCGGTTCCCATGATGATATCAGTGTGTTTGTTGGGTCTGGTGGAGGAAGTAGCCTCACTCAGGGCACAGAGAACTGTGCTCTCCCTTGCCTTGTTCTACACACATAAAGCCATACTTCTGTGCTGGAAAAAACCTGAGGCCCCATCCTTAGCCTTCTGGAAGGGCTTAGTGAATAAGGCATTACCTTTAAATAAAGCCACTTACCTAAGCAGGGGGTGCCCCAAAAAATTTGAGAAGGTATGGCAATGCTGGCTTTCCTCAGATGATACTGTATGAGTTGTTGTACAAATGATGCAATAAGTGTTACATGAAAGGGAACATACACTAAATGGAGAGGCCTGGCAGGCTTCATAGATACCAGGTGATTGTGGTATTCATCTTAGATTTCATTTAAGGATGTACTGTCAAAATGATTTAAGTAGGCCGGAAGGGCACGGGATTTATACTTAATTACCTGTCATACTTGGGACAATAGATTTCTGTTACTGTTGTTTTTGTTGTTTAAAAATTGTGAATAAAAAGAATTTTCAAAAAAAAAAAAGAAGAAAATAACAAGAATAAACCCCATTGCTAATTGCATATTGCACTTTCTTTGTAGCCCAAATACTGAAATTTGCACTTAAAACTGTAATTTTGTAACTTTTGGCAATGCCGGTAAAAACTTGGCTGTGCCAGTAAATTTGGGGGTGTTGCATCATTAAATTTCAATCTGATAGGTTGGCAACACTGCACACTAGTCCTATATATAACTCAGCAAATACTTGTAATATCAGTCTCATCTCCAGAGTTGCATCATGCATGCGTTTGATCTGATCATCTGTGCCACGCTATGCAAGTGGGTGGGACTCCATGGTGAAAGGGCATGTTTAGTTCAGTATTCTAATTATATTTTCTAATATTATTACATTTGTTATCCGTATCTGTTGTTTCTTAATGAAATGTTATTCCTACAAGTGTTTGTGTGATCTCCACGAGAAACATGGTGGTGGCAGAATCATGTTGTGGGGATGCTTTTCTTCAGCAGGTACAGGGAAGCTGGTCAGAGTTAATGGGAAGATGGTTGGAGCCAAATACAGGGCAATCTTAGAAGAAAACCTGATAGAGTCTGCAAAAGCCTTGAGACTGGGGCGGAGGTTCACCTTCCAGCAGGACAATGACCCTAAACATACAGCCAGAGCTACAATAGAATGGTTTAGATCAAAGCATATTCATGTGTTAGAATGGCCCAGTCAAAGTCCAGACCTAAATCCAATTGAGAATCTGTGGCAAGACTGGAAAATTGCTGTTCACAGACGCTCTCCATCCAATCTGACAGAGCTTGAGCTATTTTGCAAAGAAGAATGGGCAAAAATTTCACTCTCCAGATGTGCAAAGCTGGTAGAGACATACCCAAAAAGACTTGCAGCTGTAATTGCAGTGAAAGGGGGTTCTACAAAGTATTGACTCAGGGGGGGTGAATACAAACTCACGCCACACTTTTCATATATTTTTGTAAAAACAAGTTGAAAATCATTTATCATTTTCCTTCCAATTCACAACTCCGCTTTAATATAGTCAAAGTCATGTGAAAAAGTAGTGACAAAAGTTAGAGGGTTATGGGTATCTTTAGAAACTCTTCTACCCCTATCCTCCCCATGACCACATCCAGATGTTTTCGTGTGTAAGTTCCCAGTCCTGTTATTACCATTGTCCCTGGTATGTGAAAAAAGGGATGATCTTTCTTAGTCGCCAGACCAATGGCTCTATCAATGAGCCATTGTTTGTAACCACGTTCTCTAAGCCTAGTGTTAATAATTTCACACTCTCGTAAAAAGGACTCATCATCAGAGCAATTGCATTTTGCTCTGATGAATTCTCCCACAGGTACTGATCTGATGGTATGGGAGGGGTGACAGCTAGTAGCCAGAGGCAGAGAATTCCCTGCACACTCCTTTCGAAAAGTATTGCTCATTCAAATGTTCTCATCACTGCAATCGAAAACAAATGTCGATTTAACCCCATTTACCATTATAAACAATGGGGGCTGGTGGCTTTTTGTTTTAGAGGGGACGGCAAACTACCCCACCCCCGCTGTCTTCCGGTCAGTCTGGTGTCCTCTGCTCCAGCACAGCGGACCCGATCTAGGTAGCGGGTGGCGGGCTCTGGTGTCCTCATCTCCAGCATGGCGGCTTTCGTCGTGCGTCTCCTCTCTTCTCCTCCTCCTAGGCGCTAAGCGTCCAATAGGATTACCTGACGTTTTGGCCAATCGGGAAACGGGTCTCACAACCCGCTTCTTAATTAGCAGGGAGGAGATTTAGTGTGAAAATAGCGAATATTCATATTCACCCTTTATGAAACCTATTAGAGCCTTTGGCTCTAATCACGTGCTTCAAAAAAATTACACCAACACCATTGGAATCCATAGTCCGGTGCCCGGTATGTAGATCAGAGGGCTGGGTGCATGGATGGGGGGGCGGCGCCCATGTTCCCCTAATGGATGGGCTGCCACTGATTATAAAATTTAACAAACGTTCTGAAAATGAACATTTTCTAACTAAATTCCACTGGTTTTTGGCCAGCTTTAGGTATACAGTTCTACATTAAAAGTACATTTAGCAGTTTTGTTATGAATAGGTGACTGGATTAAATAATGATTTTTTTTAATAGGCCTGTAGTTTGCCTTTAAGTCTTTGGTGACACCAGAGTTTCTCTTTCTTTAGCTGGAAATACATTCGGCACTATTTTCCTGGAGTAAAAATAACGATAAACAAGATTCAAGCAAATGCGCCACACTGGGGTAAAAAAAAAATAGATTCTTGTAGGTCAGCGCACCCTCACACAGCGCACTTCACCAACGCCATCCCCTGATAAGCTCCCTAAGAAACAGCTGACTGAGAGAATGGACTCATTTATAATAGATAGGGAGGCTAATGAACACTGCGCAACAGCAGCTATTTGTGGCTGTTTTTGCAAAGACCGCTAGCTATATATTTAATTTTGAGCATTTTCATGTTGATGTAGCGAAACACATCTGTGCTGTAGCTGGCAGCCATTAAAAAATAGGGCATGAATTTGCCAACTGAAGTTGACTTCCCACTTCACTAGAAAAGCCTCATTTCACGGTTTAAAGGGAAACTCCACCGTCACTAATAAACATAACATGATCTATATAACTACCATAGGGTGTGCGCAGCCTATTGTATTAGGGTGTGCACCCCAAAGTTCAAACAGTCTCAGCTGCACGGGGCAGTGAATGAATGGAAAGTGCTCTGTGCTGAGTGGCTTCCTGTTCATTTACAAACTGAAGCATAGTAACGTTTACTATGCTTCAGTTATGAATTGGAGGGGGCAGGTAAATGACATATTTACTAGCCCCTCCCCCCTCCCCCCTCTCACCCTTTTAAAACATCCTCCACAGCAACCGGATGAACTGGAGAGGAGGGACGCCAGCATCACTGCTGGGGGAAAAGTTGAAAGAGGGGGTGAAGCCTGGGCAGTAGGGGGAATCCGCAAGTAGTGATTAGGGTGTGCTTAGGCACACCCGGCACACCCCCTGCGCACGCCTATGATAACTACTAAGCAAGCATTTTTTTTATTTCATGTTCAGAACTATTTCCTTGCCATTTCAGTCTGAGGTTGCCTTGTTTTTCTTAACCTTGAAAAAATTTAAAATGATGACAGGCACACTTGGTATTTCATACTCTGTGTGTTGAACCACCCTAGTAGTTTCACTTGCTGCTTGTCTGATTGTCTTGCTTCTTTTCAAAGAAGCCTGCACAGAGCTCAAATTTAAATTGCAAGCATTTCCTAGCAATGTCCTTAGGATTGCTGAGGCGGTCTTTAAACTCAACTCCAGACAATATCAGGAAGCTGGTCCAGATCAATGATGTGCGAGGCTGAAAGAGCCTGGAGGAGATCATTCACACTGATTTTTACCGAAGAATAAAAAGGTTTAAACAGCATTATTAGGTAAAAATGTAGCAATGTTTAATTAAACATTGTGTATTAACAAACTTAAAGTATACAGTGGGGATGGAAAGTATTCAGACCCCCTTAAATTTTTCACTCTTTGTTATATTGCAGCCATTTGCTAAAATCATTTAAGTTCATTTTTTTCCCTCATTAATGTACACACAGCACTCCATATTGACAGAAAAACACAGAATTGTTGACATTTTTGCAGATTTATTAAAAAAGAAAAACTGAAATATCACATGGTCCTAAGTATTCAGACCTTTTGCTGTGACACTCATATATTTAACTCAGGTGCTGTCCATTTCTTCTGATCATCCTTGAGCTGGTTCTACACCTTCATTTGAGTCCAGCTGTGTTTGGTTATACTGACTGGACTTGATTAGGAAAGCCACACACCTGTCTATATAAGACCTTACAGCTCACAGTGCATGTCAGAGCAAATGAGAATAATGAAGTCAAAGGAACTGCCTGAAGAGCTCAGAGACAGAATTGTGGCAAGGCACAGATCTGGCCAAGGTTACAAAAACATTTCTGCTGCACTTAAGATTCCTAAGAGCACAGTGGCCTCCATAATCCTTAAATGGAAGATGTTTGGGACAACCAGAACCCTTCCTAGAGCTGGCCGTCCGGCCAAAATGAGCTATCGGGGGAGAAAAGCCTTGTTGAGAGAGGTAAAGAAGAACCCAAAGATCACTGTGGCTGAGCTCCAGAGATGCAGTCGGGAGATGGGAGAAAGTTGTAGAAAGCCAACCATCACTGCAGCCCTCCACCAGTCGGGGCTTTATGGCAGAGTGGCCCGAC
Source organism: Lithobates septentrionalis (assembly GCA_037952835.1). Classification (NCBI taxonomy): domain Eukaryota; kingdom Metazoa; phylum Chordata; class Amphibia; order Anura; family Ranidae; genus Lithobates; species Lithobates septentrionalis. Next base: position 115,162 of record JBBDGP010001236.1, read on the forward strand.
GGAAGCCTCTCCTCAGTGCAAGACACATGAAAGCCTGCATGGAGTTTGCTAAAAAACACCTGAAGGACTCCAAGATGGTGAGAAATAAGATTCTCTGGTCTGATGAGACCAAGATAGAACTTTTTGACTTTAATTCTAAGCGGTATGTGTGGAGAAAACCAGGCACTGCTCATTACCTGTCCAATACAGTCCCAACAGTGAAGCATGGTGGTGGCAGCATCATGCTGTGGGGGTGTTTTTCAGCTGCAGGGATAGGACAACTGGTTGCAATCGAGGGAAAGATGAATGCGGCCAAGTACAGGGATATCCTGGACGAAAACCTTCTCCAGAGTGCTCAGGACCTCAGACTGGGCCGAAGGTTTACCTTCCAACAAGACAATGACCCTAAGCACACAGCTAAAATAATGAAGGAGTGGCTTCACAACAACTCCGTGACTGTTCTTGAATGGCCCAGCCAGAGCCCTAAATAAAACCCAATTGAGCATCTCTGGAGACACCTAAAAATGGCTGTCTACCAACGTTTACCATCCAACCTGACAGAACTGGAGAGGATCTGCAAGGAGGAATGGCAGAGGATCCCCAAATCCAGGTGTGAAAAACTTGTTGCATCTTTCCCAAAAAGACTCATGGCTGTATTAGATCAAAAGGGTGCTTCTACTGCAAGCATACACAGGGTGCCGTGAAGAGGCCTTGCAGCTTATGCATGCATTTGCAAATGCGTGCTAACTAAACCCCTGTTTTTAACGCAGACTGTTGGACAGGTTAATTTGGTCAGTTGGCTGACTGGTTGGTGAGTTGAGCTATGGTATGTTCTCTCTTTGTCTTTCATTGTTTGCCCTTCCATGTGTTCCTTACTGTGAAGGCCAGTTATAGGTGGGGGCAGGGGCCTTTTGGTTTGTTACTGTGTAAAATTTGGTCCGGGGACACACTGTACACCTTTGCTGCCATTGTGCTATTGCTGGGTGTCCAGTGTGCTTCTGTTTCTTTAAGGGGGATTGGGCTTCCTCCAGGCCCACCTGCCCCCCCCCCCCCCCCGCCTATCCCTTTAATGCATGTGCTTCCATTGTAGAGAAATTCACTAGTGTTAGGAAAAAAAAAAAAAGGGTGCTTCTACTAAATACTGAGCAAAGGGTCTGAATACTTAGGACCATGTGATATTTCAGTTTTTCTTTTTTAATAAATATGAAAAAATGTCAACAATTCTGTGTTTTTCTGTCAATATGGGGTGCTGTGTGTACAATAATGAGGAAAAAAAATGAACTTAAAGTGGGGTTCCACCCAAAAAAACAAAAATACCTCTCGCGCATGCGCAGTGGGTGCCAGGCTGTGAAGCCACAGCCCGGCGCCCACAGTTGAAATGCCGGAGCCGACGAGCGGAGGGGGGGGACGAGCGGGGCTTCGATCCCCCGCATCGCTGGACCCAGGGACAGGTAAGTGTCCAATTAAAAGTCAGCAGCTGCAGTATTTGTAGCTGCTGACTTTTAATTTTTTTTTTAATGGACCCCCTGGGTGGAACTCCTCTTTAAATGATTTTAGCAAATGGCTGCAATATAACAAAGAGTGAAAAATTTAAGGGGCTCTGTATACTTTCTGTCCCCACTGTATATGAACCCCTATATTGTACAACAACCCAATCAGTTTAAAATAAAAATAAAAGGCAAATCATCTGAGTGTGTGTATGTATATATATATATATATATATATATATATATATATATATATATATATATATGTATATAGTGTGCATCTCATAAAATCAGAATATCATCCAAAAGTTCATTTATTTCAGTTATTCAATTCAAAAAGTGAAACATATATTTTATATAAGTGCATTACACTCAGAGTGATATATTTCAAGCATTTTTTCATTCATCGCGGGCTGTGGAAAATTTTGCATTTCATTTGGCAATCGAGGCCCCAGAGTCTGGAGGAAGAGTGGAGAGGCACAGAATCCAAGTTACATGAGGTCCAGTGTGAATTTTCCACAGTCCATGATGATTTGGGGAGCCATGTCATCTGCTGGTTTTTGTCCACTGTGTTTTATGAAGTCCAAAGTCAGCATTGCCCTCTACCATGAAATTCTAGAGCATGTCATGCTTCCCTCTGCTGACCAGCTTTATGGACATGCTAATTTCATTTTCCAGCAGGACTTGGCAATACATAATCCCAGCTCAGCTGCATTAGGAGCTCAGAGAGCTTGGGGTGGAGAAACAGCAGTGCACTGATTTCTTCAGTGAATGTCTGTGAAGGTAGAGGCATGTCAGCACAAGTTTGACTATTGGAGGACAGGGAGGCTGTTCTCCCAGCACAACCAGAAAACTAACCACGCAGGGATGGAAGTGCCCTAGCCTGGTCAATTTGAAATAGGAAAGCAGGGGACTGGCAGGATCACTAGCTATTTCACACAAAGGAATGAATACATAGAGAACAGGTAACTTCTTAACACAAGTACATACACATATCAGGAATATGAAATGTTAGGGTAACATATTCTTTAAGGTCATCTAGTTATGGTTTGTATCTACTTTACTACCTCTATGTTTTGGGTGCTGTGTTTGTCTGTTGAGTAGATTGTTGCTCGCTTCCTGTTCTCCCCGATACATACTCACCACCTGTACAGGAAGTGAAAGCTTCCCAATGGGGGCACAAAAAGCATTAAAAACCTGAAAGGAGTTGCTGGGGTGTGTGGAAGCTTCCCGCTGACAGCTGACAGTTGGCTTGCCAGATTTACACACTCCCAGCGTATGTATAAAACCTCCCTGAAGCCACGGCCATAATATTTACTGTGGTGGCACCGTGGCAGTAAAAGAGTTAGTATTTGGTGAAAAACTTGCTGAGAGTGCTGCACATGCAACAACTCATAAGGTGAAGTGTCCCTAGTCTAAATGTAGTGTTTGCAGCTAGGCTGTAGCTAGCATGAGCTCCTATTGTTATTGTTTTCTAAGTTTGCTGGATTTTTCGTAGCCCAAGGACATTGTTTACTTCTGCCCTCTTCTGGGAAGTGTTATCTGCTAAGACAAAAACAGAACATTCCATAGCTCAACTCACCAAGCAGTCTGCTGACCAACCAAATTAACCTGTCCAACAGTCTGCATTAAAAACAGGGGTTTAGTTAGTATGCATTTGCAAACGCATGCGTAAGCTGCAAGGCCTCTTCACGGCACCCTGCAATCATACACAGGGTGCCGTGAAGAGGCCTTGCATCTTACGCATGCGTTTGCAAATGCTATACTAACTAAACCCCTGTTTTTAACGCAGACTGTTGGACAGGTTAATTTGGTTGGTCAGCAGACTGGTTGGCGAGTTGAGCTATGGAATGTTCTGTTTTTGTCTTACCAGATAACACTTCCCAGAAGAAGGCAGAAGTAAACAATGTCCTTGGCCTACGGAAAGGACTGCAAGCATACACAGGGTGCCATGAAGAGGCCTTGCAGCTTACGCATGCATTTGTAAATGCGTGCTAACTAAACCCCTGTTTTTAACGCAGACCGTTGGACAGGTTAATTTAGTTGGTTAGCAGACTGGTTGGTGAATTGAGCTATGGAATGTTCTGTTTTTTTCTTTCATGCGTTTGCCCTTCCATGTGCTCCTTGCAGTGAAGGCCAGTTATTGGTGGGGGCAGGGGCCATTTGTTTGTTACAAGTGTTATCTGGTAGACAGGGAAAGAATGAACGTTATGGGTTCTGAATTTTTATGCTGCTCTCTGGCCAATCACTAGTAGGTCTATTGCCAGTGATGTAGGCCGAGGAAGGATGTAAATATTTGGGAAGCCATTCTAGAATGGTTCAATGTGTGAGTGAGGGGTCCAGACATTGCTTCCCAAGACTGCTGCCTAGGGAGTGTGAGAAGAGCCCAGAGGTCTTTTTCTTCCCAGGCTTGCTGCTTGCGGAGGATACAGTTTCAGAGCCAAGGCCTTAACATTGGAAGTAGGTTTAGGTTAGGGCCTGAAAGTACAGACAGGTGGCTTTTAAGGGAAACTTCTACTTAGTTCATTGCAGGTCTCAGCTTAAGGGTCCACTTATGCAAATTGTTGGTCTTTACTTAAAATAGAAGTATGGCCAAAGCTTTATTGGCTCCTCTTCTCTTTATATCACAGGATTGCACTTGTGTTCTCCCGTGACCTAGAATCAGTCTACAGCAGGCCACAGCCTACTGTCGGCTAACGTCACAAAGTCTGACCTCCTGGCTTACTCAGTTCTACATTGCTTCTGCCAAGGACTAAAGATATTACAAGATACTACTGAACTGAGGGATTTTGTAGCTGTTTGGGGATATTCTTTACTCCTATTCCTCTCTCCCTTAGACACTAATGCCCTGTACACATGGTCGGATTTTCCGACGGAAAAAATGTGTGATAGGACCTTGTTGTAGGAAATTCCGACCGTGTGTGGGCTCCATCACACATTTTCCATCGGATTTTCCGACACACAAAGTTTGAGAGCAGGCTATAAAATTTTCCGACAACAAAATCCGTTGTCTGAAATTCCGATCGTGTGTACACAAATCCGACGGACAAAGTGCCACGCATGCTCAGAATAAAGAGATGAAAGCTATTGGCCACTGCCCCGTTTATAGTCCTGATGTACGTGTTTTACGTCACCGCTTTTAGAACGATCGGATTTTCCGACAACTTTGTGTGACCGTGTGTATGCAAGACAAGTTTGAGCCAACATCCATTGGAAAAAATCCTAGGATTTTGTTGTCGGAATGTCTGAACAAAGTCCGACCATGTGTACGGGGCATAAGTCAATAAAATGTGCAGAAGAAGATTGACAGAAAGATGGCTGTCGTTTGGCCACCATTGATGGGTCAGTCAGCGGTTTTGGGCAGCAGTAAGCCAGATGACCCATTGGAAGTCTAGGAGAGCCCGTTAAATCTAATAGCTCCTTAGGGGTCATTGCTACACTCTTCTAATTGGATTTTGAGACTAATTATGCAATGATATCTGGGAGGCCTATTTAGCAGTCTGTTTGGGGAATTTGACAGCATTAGGGTCTTCTGTCTGGTGTGATGATGTCATAGTTCATTCCTCTTCTCTTCTGGCAGGGGGCATTTTTTACTACTGCACCAAATGGCACCCACATAATGATGTGTGAGCACCACTCAGTGCAGCTATACTCTGAGACTATGCTGCCCCCCCCCCCCCCCCAAGGGGTAGGTCCTTGATAGTCTAGGGCTCAGGGGAATAAAGTTAAATGGCACTGCCTATCATTCAACCTGGAGCACCCAGGACATCTAGTGGTGGAAAGGAATCACTGTGGTACATGAACAGAAGGTAAGTACTGCTGCAAAAGCTGTTTTTTTTAAAATCATTATTATGCTTGCTTGCAAATTTTTGTAAAATGCCTTCAGTTCTGCTTTAAGACAACTGTCACAGTGTTTTGGAAGAACTTCTGAATTTAGTATCTTTTGTAGACTATGTTGCTGAAAAGAGCAATATATTCACTTTTCCGCTGACCCTGTGCTTCCTTTCTATCAATCCAGCTGCGCTCTAAATACTTTTCTACATCACTCAGGAATTAATAAAAAAATATAATATTTAAAATGAGGTTTGGCGCCTGCATTTGTAGATTAGCAGCTTCTCAAAGTGCATTTCCATTAGACATATGGATAAATTGATGCGTTTTATGTATTTAGCAAGTCAGATATTGATGTGGATGTGCATGAGTGTCAATTTCTTTTTTCATTAATAAATCATAAACCTTAGAAGAAGTGTTAATCGTACATCTGGGGACCTGACTTGGGAGTTAATAGCTAATTTGTAACGAAATGTAATACAGAATCAACATAGATTCAAAAATATTAACTCTTTTGTAGCTAAACCAAAGAGCATGGAGTTGCAGGCCCTTCGGATGAATCTTAGTCATCCACACTGAGGAAGCAATTTTGGTGATCTCTAGTGATGATAGAATCACTACAATTAATTTGGTAATCTCTGATATTAATATTTCCATATACATCATGCAATTTAAAAATTCAAGCAAACATGATTTATGCATTGTTAAAAATGATTCTCTGCAGCCTAGGCACATCTTCACACATATGTCAAAGAAAATTGTAAAAAAGATGTGCAATTCACTGATGCAGTGACATTATCCTTCTGGTATGAGGCTCGGTGTAATAGTTTGGCCTCCAGCCATGAGAGGGCAACAACTCACACATTGTATGGGGTCATTATGCAAACACTGAGAAATCTAAAATAGGGATGTAGCATGCTGGTTCCCCCATTCTAACAAGGAGCCCCCCCAACAGACTGATATTTTAGTTTTAGAAGTGCACTACTGTGCTGAGTTGCCTGGCACTATAGTTTGCCTTTGCGATCATTATAGCAGTTCAGCAGAACTTAAAATGTAACTTTAGTCAGAAAAAGAAGTCCTTATAGATCACTTCAGTCTGGCCCCTCTTGCAGGTAAAGTTATGTAAAACTTTTTAAAAAAAGCGCCTATACTGTTTTAAACACAGTAATACACAGTCTCACCCTTCTCTGCACATGCTCAGTTGCTCTATATTTTTTTTAGCACTGTGCCTAAAATCAGAGCCACTAGAGGCCGATCTGCTGACAGCCTAAAGATTTACTGCTGCTCAGGGGTTCTTTTCTTCAGCAAAATGGCAGCCTCTGGTAAAAAGAAACATAAGCAATTCTGGAGGCAGTTTACGGGAAATACACTCATTTTGGTAGCATGATTATTAATGTGGAATGTATGTTCCTTGCTAAAGAATTTTTTTTTCAAGTTGTTATGGGTAAAGTTTCGCTTTAAAGGAAGCCTGTCTTGAGGGAATATGTAGGCTGGCTTTGCAGACCTATGAAAAAGCTTGCCATTTGGCTATCATGCTGGTCCAGTGACCTCAACACTTTCTGAGCCATTGAGCTGAACAAGCATTCAAATCAGAAGTGCTAACTTCACTTTGACAAAATGTACTACATGCTTATTCCACATCAGTAGCTCAACTTATTAAAAACAATGAAGGCCAGATAACTAACAAATCTAAAAGGAGGTTTGCAATTGCAGCTTCAATGTTTTTGTCGGCACAAGTTTCCTTTAAAGTCAAACTCCAAAAAGGTATAAAAAAGACACAACTTAAAGAGGAACTGCAGTCTGCTCACATAATTTGTAATAAAAACATCTTTGCCATTCTGAAGCTTCCCTCCAACCACTCTGCATATTATTTTATCTATATACTGTGATTCTGTACTTGCCAAATTTGCTGCAGAAATCTCCCTCCACTGAGTCTGGCTACATCCATTTTAACTGTGGGCAGCTGAAGCTGCTGCCTGTTCACTTCCTGGATTTAAACAGACACACAGAGGCACACCTCTAGCCCTGCAGCTCTCATTGGCCCTCTTATGACTCATCCCCCCTCCCTGCCTGGCAAACGCTCACGAGAGTGAGAGAGAGAGCTGTGCATAATGTCATAAGCCTAGGCTTATTACCAGACAAGAAACAGGAAGTGGGCTGTATATCCAAAGTTAAAACAAAAAAGACAGAGGATTTAATTGATGGAAAAAATGACTGAATTTCCGCTTTAATGCAGTGCCGTATTCATTAATACATCATAAAATATATCTTAACCACTTAAATACCAGGAACTTTCCCTCCTTCCTGCCCAGGACATTTTTCAGCTTTCAGCACTGTCACACTTTGGATGACAATTGCGCGGTCATGCAACACTGTACCTAAACAACATTTTTATAATTTTCTTCCCACAAATAGAGCTTTCCTTTGGTGGTATTTAATCACCTCTGCGGTTTTTATTTTTTTCGCTATAAACAAAAAAAGACCGACAATTATGAAAAAAAAAAAACAACTAATGGGCACTGATAGGCGGAACTGATGGGCACTGATAGGTGCCACTGGATAGGCAGCACTGATGAGAAACTACTGACAGGCATTACTGAGTGGCATCTGAAGGGCACTGACAGGCATTACTGATGGGGCACCGATTTCCACTTTTAGGGGCACCGATTGGCATTGTTTTGGGCACTGTGCCACTTTTATGGGCACTGTCAGGCGTTTTTAGTGGGGCACAGGCTGGCAGGTGATAGGCACTGATTGGCAGCTGATGGGCACATCTTATGGGGGCTGCACTATCAATGTGCTGATTATCAGTACAGACCCCCCCCCCCTGACAGGGAGAGCCACTGATCCGCTCTCCCTGTCAGCGTGAACCTAGGAAAGACGTTTACTGGCACTTCCTGATTCACGCGATGATCAGCTGTGATTGGTCACAGCTGATCACGTGGTAAGAAGCTTCCGTCAGAGGCTCCATACCACGATCGGAGTTTAAGTGTTTCAGACTGACACACAGCACCTTCGAACGCCAGGATGCATGCCCCCACGGGTGCGTGCCAGCTTGTTATCCTGATCACGTCACGACGTCCGATCAGGATAACTAAACTACTTTGCTGCCGTCATATTGCTATATGTGGTTAACCACTTGAGCTCCAGAAGGTTTTACCCCTTCATGACCAGGGCATTATTTCCTTTTAGGCACTGTGCTATTTTAACTGGCAATTGCACGGTCATGCGGTCACACTGTATGCAAATTAAATTGATATCATTTTTTTTAGACAAATAGAGTGCTCTTTTGGTGGTATTTGATCACCACTGGGTTTTTTTAATTATATAAGCAAAAACGAAAAAAATTAGAAAAAAAAAAAACTGAAACGATATTTTCTACTTTCTGTAATAAAACATATCCAATGAAAAAAAAAATTACTGAAAATAAAAAAAGTTTTCATAAATTTAGGCCAAAATGTATTCTGCTACATGTCTTTGGTAAGAAAAAAAAAAAAAATTCAATAAGTGTTTATTAACCACTTCAGCCCCGGAAGGATTTACCCCCTTCCAGACCAGAGCACTTTTTGCGATTCGGCACCGCGTCGCTTTAACTGACAATTGCACAGTCGTGCAACGTTGCACCCAAACAAAATTGACGTCCTTTTTTCCCCACAAATAGAGCTTTCTTTTGGTGGTATTTGATTGCCTCTGCGTTTTTTATTTATTGCGCTATAAACAAAAAAAGAGCGCCAATTTAAAAAAAAAAAAAAAAAAACACAATATTTTGTACTTTTTGCTATAATAAACATCCCCATTTTTTTTTAAAAAAAAAAGCTTTTTTCTCAGTTTAGGCCGATATATATTCTACAAAAAAAAAAATCGCAATAAGGGTATATTGATTGGTTTGCGCAAAAGTAATAGCATCTACAAAATAGGGGATAGATTTATAGCATTTTTGTTATTTTTTTTTTTTTACTAGTAATGGAGGTGATCTGCAATTTTTATTGTGACTGCGACATTATGGCGGACACATCGGAAAATTTTGACACATTTTTGGGACCACTGGCATTAATACAGCGATCAGTGCTATAAAAATGCATTGATTACTGTAAAAATGTAACTGGTAGTGAAGGGGTTAACTGTGTTCCCTGGGAGGTGATTCTAACTGAAGGGGAGGGGACTAACTAGAGGAAGTGACAGTTCGTGGTTCCTAGCTAATAGGAACACACAATCTGTCATTCCTCTCAGAACAGAACACGGATTTGTGTGTTAACACACACACTTTCGTGTTCTGTCCCTCGTGCTCACGATCGCTCGTGGCCGGCGGTCATCGCGACCGTCGCCCACGAACATCGGCACCCCCGCTGTGCAGCGGGAACGTGCACACGCCCGCCTGCTATCCCAACCCCGCGAGCCGAAGTATAGCTATGACGGCTCACGCAGGGGAGCCTACCGCAGTATAACTGCGGCGGCTGGTCGAGAAGTGGTTAATTGGTTTTTGTGGAAGGTATAGGGGGTAATTTACTATAGCACTGATAAATGATCCTGCAGTCCCGGAAAATAGCGCCCAATTAAGACTTCAACTCTCAGAAACTGGGCGCTAATGCAAATAGAAAGCAGCGCTATTGCCGGCAAACATGCCTGTCAGATCACATATGCGGGAATAGTGGAAGTCAATGGGGCTCGAACCTGCAAAATCCAAAGTTCTCACTGAAGGCTTATATGCAAGTTCTTTGCCATAAAAAAATGTATGGGGACCTGGGTCCTGCCAAAATGGAAGTTTTTTCAGGAGCAGAGATTTTATTAATGCTTAAAGTGAAACAATAAAAAAAATTCCTTTAAATATTGTGCCTGGGGGGTGTTCTTAGTATGCCTGTAAAGTAGCTCATCTTTCCCGTGTATTACTGTACTGCAGCAAAATTAAATTTCTAAAGGAAAAAATGTCATTTAAAATTGCTCGCGGCTGTAATGAATTGCTGGTTCCCGGCAATATAGAGTAAAAATCAAAACAAAAAAAAACGGCGTAGGTTCCCCCCACCAGTCTTTACCAGGTCCTTCGAGATTGGTATGGATATTAAGGGGAACTCCTTAAAAAAAAATTGGGGTAGGGGTCCCCCCAAAATCCATACCAGACCCTTATCCGAGCACGCAACCTGGCAGGTCACAAAAGGCCGTGATTTGCGGGTAATAGATTTCAATGGAACCGCACCAGAAATGCAACTGTTGCGTTTGTGATGCAATTTTTTATGTGTTTTGCGGTTCTTATTTTAACACTGTATATAGCTGGTTGCTAACTGGGGGGCCGGGAAGCCAGCCGCCATGTCCTTAACAACCAATGAGTCATCAGATGTCAGAGGCTTCCCCACTGAAAGTAAAAAAAAATGCCAGCCAGAGAAATCGCAAAAAAACTGCATGGGGTCCCCCCCAGGTCTATACCAGGCTCTTTGGGTCTAGTATGGACCCGGAGTGGACCCCCCCCACGCCAAAAGTTAAAAAGTCCCCCCAAAATCCATACCAGACCCTTATCCGAGCATGCAACCTGGCAGGCCGCAGGAAAAGAGGGGGGGCGCTCGCCCCCACCCTCCTGAACCATACCTGGCCACATGCCCTCAACATGGGGAGGGTGCTTTGGGGTCTCCCCCAAAACACCTTGTCCCCATATTGATGGGGACAAGGGCCTCATCCCCACAACCCTTGCCCGGTGGTTGTGGGGGTCTGCGGGTAGGGGGCTTATTGGAATTAACGAGCGGGCCCCCCGATCCCGGCCCCCCTATATGAATGGGTATGATGTACATTGTACCCCATAAAATGTATTGGTGATCCCGCGCTCACGGAATTAAATGAAAAAAAGAGAAGAAGAGAACTGCTGCCCCTACTGGTACAACCGCCTAAGTGGAATGTAAATACAAATGTTAAATAAGGGGAGGTAGGTGTGGCGCTGTTCTGGGGTGCAATATTACATGCCCCTATGTGACACACAGCAGGACATATAGAGTGTCACATAGGGGCATGTAATATTGCACCCCAGAACAGCGCCACACCTACCTCCCCTTATTTAACATTTGTATTTTACATTGTACCCCTACCCATTCCCCTAAAAAAGCAGTGAAATGTGACAATTTCTGTGACAAATTTGGCAATTCCTTTATTAAAAATTCTTCTTTCCCCCGCTTCTTCCTCTTCCTCCAGTCTTCCTTCGGTTTTCTCCTTCTTCCTCCAGCTGCTTCTTCCCCCGCTTCTTCCTCTGGTCTTCTCCATCTTCCTCCGCTGGTCTTCCCCATCTGCCTCCGCTTCGTTCTCTGGTCTTTCTCCTCCGCCATTCCCGCTGAACATTAAAAAAATGAACCTCCTCCGATGCTGCGATGGGGCGCATGACATCACTCGGAGACCCCGCCCCTTGTGACTTCATTGCCTGGGGCATGATATGTCAGTGATGTCACAAGGGGGCGGGGTCTCCTGCTGACGTCACCCGGCGGCCACGCCCCATAGTTATATATGAAATGTGTGCTATGGAAGCGGACAGATCGGCTGGCCACAGCGTCGGAGGAGGGTCGTTGTTTTCATGTTCAGAGGGTTGGTGGCAGGAGTGGCGGAAAAGAAAGACTGGAGGAAGAAGCGGAGGGAGATGGAGGAAGAAGCAGCTGGAGGAAGAAGGAGAAAAATGAAAAGCAGTGAAATGTAACAAAAAACAATAGCCAGTTTTTGACAATTCCTTTATTGTAAAATAGCTCTGAGTAGTCTCCTCCCCTGAGCCGTGTCTCCTACCGTCATCTTCTCCTGGTGCTGTCTCTCTTGCTGCCATCTTCTCCTGGTGCTGCCTCTCTTGCTGCCATCTTCTGTCGCCGTCTCTCTTCCACCACCGCCTACTTCTCCCGCTGCTGTTTTCTTCCTAGCCACCGTCTTCTCCGTTGTGTTGTCACCCGCTGTCTGGCGTATCCTACACAGCCATGGTAAGAGACGGCAGACAGCGGGTGACAACACAACAGGGGAAGACGGCAACAGAAGATGGCAGCAAGAGAGTCAGCACCAGGAGAAGATGATGGTGGGAGACATGGCTCGGGGGAGAAGACCACTGAGAGCTTTTTTACAATAAAGGAATTGTCAAAAACTGGCTATTGTTTTTTGTCACATTTCACTGCTTTTTTTTGGTGAATGGGTAGAGGTACAACGTACCCAATACCCATTCTCATGGGGGGGCGGGATCTGGGGGCCCCCTTCTTAAACGGGGCTTGCAGATTATGATAAGCCCCCCTCCCACAGACCCCCACAACCACCGGGCAAGGGTTATGGGGATGAGGCCCTTGTCCCTATCAACTTGAGGACGAGGAGTTTTGGGGGGACCCCAAAGCACCCTCCCCATGTTGAGGGCATGTGGCCTGGTAAGGTTCGGGGGGGCGCTCTCTCGTCCCCCCTCTTTTCCTGTGGCCTGCCAGGTTGCGTGCTCGGATAAGGGTCTGGTATGGATTTTGGGGGGGACTTTTTAACTTTTGGTGTGGGGGGGTCCACTCTGGGTCCATACTAGACCCAAAGAGCCTGGTATAGACCTGGGGGGGACCCCATGCAGTTTGTTTGTGATTTCTCTGCCTGGCATTTTTTTTTACTTTCAGTGGGGAAGCCTCTGACATCTGATGACTCATTTGTTGTTAAGGACATGGCGGCTGGCTTCCCGACCCTTCAGTTAGCAATCAACTATATACAGTGTTAAAATAAGAACCGCAAAACACATTAAAAATCGCATCACAAACGCAACAGTTGCATTACTGGTGCGGTTCCATTGAAATATATTACCCACAAATCACGTGAAAAAAGTCCCCGACCATTTCCAAAAACGCACAGGTGTGAACTAGTACCATAGGAAACCATGTTGAATGGACTGTAGAGTGTTTCTGCAAACTGCAAAACACACTAAAAAATAGGTGTGAACCTAGGGTCAGGGCCAGTTCACACTGGAGCGATGTGGGAACCCTGCGAATCCATACAACTCGCAGGCAGTTCACACTGCCATATGCAAACTGCTGGGAGTGTCATTAGAAAGCTAATGACACCCCCAAATCAGTTTGCACATCGCAGAGCAAATTGCAAATTCAGACAACACCCATGCAATACGATTCTACTGCGGACCAAAAAAAGGTTCCTGTGTGAGTTTGGTCCGAATGCGATGCAAATTCAAGCATACAATGAGACATTGCGTGTGATTTGCAGTGCGTGGCAAATCACATCCGATGTCGGACAGCACAGCAGTGTGAACCGACCCTATGGCCCCTTTCACACTTGTGCGACTTGTCCTGTGACTACTGCGTCCATAGACCTCAAGATTACACTGGCATTGCTTCAAATCACATCAAATCTGCAGCACAAAGCGCTGCAAAGCATTGCTTCAAATCACATCAAATCTGCAGCACAAAGCGCTGCAAAATCGCGGGACTTTCAGATCGCACAATTATGAAATGGGCCTTACGGACCTCAAGCTGTATGAAAAGTCGGTAAAATGTGAAAGGAACCTAATGAAATTCATCGATAACACCTTTGAATTAGGTAGGCCCCATTTGCACTTGTGCGACCAATGCCTGTGTAATCTTGCGGTATATGGGCCTCAAGTCGCATCAAAGTCAAACCAAAGTAATGCAGAGACAAATTTGACCCACTTGCAGGATACACAAGTGAGAATAGTGCCCAATTCAAAAGGTATTACCCATGAATCTCATTCTCCTGAAAGTCACACTATTTTGCTGCTGCAACTTGGCCCCAAATGCTGGGAATGCCTGTGTAATATTGCGCCCTAGGTACCTCAGGTCACATGAAAGTCACACTAAAGTAGTACAGGGACTACTTTGAAGTTGTTGCAACTTGAAGTAGCACAGATATGAATGGTTATCATTTAGAATCATTGGGTACAAATTGTCATACAACTCGGAGGTCCAAATTTGCTGGTAAAGTACAGCCCGGAACTGAGCGTAGCATAAGTGCAGGGTTAGCATGACTGGGGTGGGGCTGTGAGGCGGAGAGGTAGGGGTTAACTAGTCAGTCAGTGGGGGGAGTTTGGGATACTTTTAGGGGGTGGAGCTTAGGTGCAGTGGTCAGTTGGGAAGAAGAAGGTAGTGAGGAAGGTGAATTTCCCACCCGCCCTCCCTATAGGTATGTAGTAGTGTGTCCCGGGTAGCTTGGAAGGAAATTTTTTGTTTTTGTTTTTTGAGGGGTGTTCAATTTTAAGGGTTAGCGGTAATGATTTAAAACGTCGTAGCGGCAGTAGGTATTGGGGGTCTTTGAAGGCGGTGATAAGAATAATTGAGGTTCAAAATGGGGGTTGGGCTCATACGGATGTATGGGGGACCTTTCCCAGAAAAAATGGCAACATTGGTGGTATAAAAGTTGTATCTGGAAGGAATAATGTGCTTGTCCCTGAGCTTGCGTAATGCGCGGCGTGGGGCCTTACATGGGGATACCGATGCAACGAGTTGGAAAAAGTTAGAGTTGGCCTTCAAAGACCTCCAGGAAAAAAGAAAGTTGTTATGCTGTATAGTTGGTTTAATGTTATTTAAAAAATGTATTTATAAGCATTTAAGTTATATGTTGAAGAATGTTGATATTTGGTATCTTTGTAATAAAAGGCTGCTATGGCCATTCGACTCCAAAGAGAAGTTTGTGTCGTCTGGTCATTGGGTAAGAAATAGGTAGTGAATAAGTTTGGGTTAATTAAGGGAGCCTCACTATATGCCACATCCATAGGCGTGCGCAGCCTATTGCATTAGGGTGTGCACCCGAAAGCTCAAGCACACATACATATATATATATTGTCAAAAGTATTGGGACACCTGCCTTTACACGCACATGAACTTTAATGCCGTCTTAGCCCATAGGGTTCAATATTAAGTTGGCCCACCCTTTGCAGCTATAAAAGCTTCAACTCTTCTAGGAAGGCTGTCCACAAGGTTTAGGAGTGTGTCTATGGGAATGTTTGATCATTCTTCCAGAAGGGCATTTGTGAGGTCAGGCACTGATGTTGGACGAGAAGGCCTGGCTCGCAGTCTCCACTCGATTTCATCCCAAAGGTGTTCTATCGGGTTGAGGTCAGGACTCTTTGCAGGTCAGTCAAGTTCCTCCACCCCAAACTCGCTCATCCATGTCTTTATGGACCTTGCTTTGTGCACTGGTCCAAATCATTTGATGGAGGGGGGATTATGGTGTGGAGTTGTTTTTCAGGGGTTGGGCTTGGCCCCTTAGTTCCAGTAAAGGGAACTCTTAAGGCATCAGCATACCAAGACATTTTGGAAAATTTCATGCTCTCAACTTTGAGGGAACAGTTTGGGGATGACCCCTTCCAACATGACTGCGCACCAGTGCACAAAGCAAGGTCCATAAAGACATGGACTTAGCAGGGGTGGTGGGAAATAACTTCAAGTGCAATAATTCACATTATAACTGTAACTAAAACATATACAATTAAGTGTAACACTCTAAAAAATAAAAAATCCAAAGTGCTATAATGGTGTGAACCTCCCAACTAAAAAGTTGTTGCACTCGAAGGTAATTTGTATTGCAATTATCTGTAGAGGGGTTTCCACCATCCCTGCTAAGGCAGCACTGATGGGCACTGATAGGCAGCACTGATGGGCACTAATAGGCTGCACTGATTGGCAGGGTTGATGGGCACTAATTGGTAGCACTAATGTGCACTGATAGGTGGCACTGAAAGGCAGCACTGATTGGCACTAATGAGCACTGATTGGCACTGATAGGTGGCACTGATGGGCACTTGTATGCATCACTGATGGGCTCTTATTGGTAGCACTTATGGGCACTGATAGGCTCTGATTCGCAGCACTGATTGGCAGCACTGATGGACACTGATTGGCAGCACTGATGGGCACTGGTAGGTGGCACTGATAGGCAGCACTGATGGGCACTAATTGTCAGCACTGATTGGCACTGATAGGCAGCACTGATGGGTACTGATATGCAGCACTGATGGGCACTGAAATGCAGCACTAATGGGCACTGATATGCAGCACTGATGTGCACTGATTGGCAGCACTGATGGGCAGCACTTATGGGCATCTGATGGGCACTGATAGGCAGCACTGATAGGCAGCATTGGTTGGCACTGATAGGCAGCACTGGTTGGCACTGATAGGCAGCACTGGTTGGCACTGATAGGCAGAATTGGTTGGCACTGATAAGATGCACTGGCACTGATAGGCAGCATTGGTTGGCACTGATAAGCAGCACTTGTTTGCACTGATAGGCAGCACTGGTTTGCAATGGTTGGCACTGATAGGCAGAATTGGTTGGCACTGATAAGCAGCACTGGCACGGATAGGCAGTACTGGTTGGCACTAATAGGCAGCATTGGTTGGCACTGATTGGCAGCATTTGTTGGCACTGATTGGCAGCATTTGTTGGCACTGATTGGCAGCATTTGTTGGCACTGATTGGCAGCATTTGTTGGCACTGATTGGCAGCATTCGCTGGCACTGATAGGCAGCATTGGTTGGCACTGATTGGCAGCACTGATGGGCACTGACTGGCAGCACTGATGGGCACTGATTGGCAGCACTGATTGGCACTGATTGGCAGCACTGATGGGCACTGATATGCAGCACTGATGGGCACCGATTGGCAGCACTGATGGGCAGCACTTATGGGCACTGATAGGCAGCACTGATAGGCATTGGTTGGCACTGATTGACAGCATTGGTTGGCACTGATTGACAGCATTGGTTGGCGCTGATAGGCAGCATTGGTTGGCGCTGATAGGCAGCACTGGTTTGCACTGATAGGCAGCACTGGTTGGCACTGATAGGCAGAATTGGTTGGCACTGATAAGCATCACTGGCACAGATAGGCAGTACTGGTTGGCATTGATAGGCAACATTGGTTGGCACTGATAAGCAGCACTGGCACTGATAGGCAGCATTGGTTGGCACTGATAAGCAGCACTGACACTGATAGGCAACATTGGTTGGCACTGATAGGCGGCACTGGTTTGCACTGATAGGCAGCACTGGTTTACAATGGTTGGCACAGATAGGCAGTACTGGTTGGCACTGATAGGCAGTAAAGGGTTGGCACTGATTGGCAGCATTGGTTGGCACTGATTGGCAGCATTGGTTGGCACTGATTGGCAGCATTGGTTGGCACTGATTGGCAGCATTGGTTGGCACTGATTGGCAGCATTGGTTGGCACTGATAGGCAGCATTGGTTGGCACTGATTGGCAGCATTGGGTGGCACTGATTGGCATCATTGGTTGGCACTGATAGGCAGCATTGGGTGGCACAGATAGGAGAGAGGGGGAGTTTCACATTCAGGAGATCGTGAGAATTGCCAGAGCTGTTCAGTGTATGAAACTGTCAGATAATGACACTGCATGCAGGGACAGACACCAGCTGTTAAAAGTCAGCGGTGATGCTGGTGATGGGCGGGACTGAACAGTTACCAAACACCAGCCAATAGGATGGGTCTGGGCGGGCCGCTACATTTCTCTGGCTCCGCCCCCTCTCTGAGGCAGCCCAATCATTGGCTGGTGTTGGCGTTTGATCCCGCCCACCCCCGACATCGCGGCTGAGTTGTGATGACTTACAACTCAGCCGCGATGTCGGGAGTGGGCGGGACCAAGCGCTATAAACACAAGCCAATGTTTGAGCTGCTTCAGAGAGGGGGCGGGGCCACATAAATGTAGCGGCCCGCCCAGACCCTATCCCATTGGCTGGTGTTTGATGGCCTTTCTGTCCCGCCCACCCCGACATCACCCCGACATTTTGACAGCTGGTGTCTCTCCCTGCATGCAGTGTCATTATCTGACAGTTTCATACACTGAACAGCTCTGGCAATTCTCACGCTCTGCTGCCTGTGAAACTGTTTCACAGGCAGCGCGGGCCACACACTCTCTTGGATGCAGCATTTTGGGGCAAATCTCTGGACACAGCACGGGGTGATTAGGGTGTGCCCAGGCACACCCGGCACACCCCGTGCGCACGCCTATGGCCACATCCCATAGTCAAGTCACCCAACTGTAAAACAAGTCATATATATTTTAATAGAAAGGAGCTCTCATTTATATTTGCATAGTCCCTACTGATTTACATCAGCAGAACAAATGCAGGAAGTGGTGTGTGCACACGACACCAAATCTAACTACTACATCCACCCCCACATTGATTAAGCACAAGTACATATCCTACACTTACCCGGCAAATGAGCAGCACCTCCTCTTTGCTAAAGAGGGACCTCGCCATGTCCACCTAGATGGAGATCCTGACCAGCACAGGAACTTCCGGGTGATTACAATGACTAATTTCTGGCTCCGAAGGTGAAACCACACTCTTTTGATTGCAGCTGCGAATATTTGATCGCAACCACGATTATAATTTTTCTATTTTCGTTTATTTGCAGATATGCAAATCTGTATTTCTACATATGATATTTGAAGGTAAACTTAAGGGAGTTCGATAAGGAATGGTGTCCCTGGGAAAACAATTAAAAGAACCGCGCTAGAAATCTATAGCAAGTGAATTCCCATCGATCAAATATCTCAAATAATGTGTTATGATCAAGACAATATATTATATTCCGAACCCAAATATCAACACAACATATATGTGATTAATTAAATAATTAATGAAAATTGTGACTGTATTGAAAAACTATAAGCAAATAAATTATAAGAAGTGACAAAAAAGATTGAGTCCGTGACTTGATGGTGACTTCAAATAAAAACAGTCCTTAATGCAAATATTCCACCAGTAGTGATTGGAGATTTTAATGAGTGAAAACATCTCGTGAAAAGGATCCACCACCTATGAAGATGTATGCTTACCAGAGGTAAGCTTTAATAAAGCTTATGCCTGAAATCCACTCTGCGGGGACACCACCATCGGTCTCAGCATAGAGGGAGGATTGCCCGGAACTCTCCGACAAAAAGGCCAAAAACTCAGCAAAAGGAACCCAGGGAAATAAAAGACACATCCTCCATAGTGTGAATCCGCTTAAACAATTTATTGAAAAAAAGTAAAAGTAGCGCACTTACTAGAAGTAACGAATAAAACAGCATGTATAGTAAATCAGCCGGCCGGCCTGCATGCACCCGTTCACAGTGGGATAGAAACGATGACGTCAGCGCGTCTGCCTTCCGACGTACGTTTCGTCCTATTGGACGTTGTCATAGGAACCTGGGAAAGCAGCAGGTGAATTGCAAAGACAAAGGCCCAGTTTGAGCCCTGGTTCACACTGACAGCGGGAGGAAATTGTGCGAATTCAGCTGAACTCACACAATTTCTTTCCCGTATGTCAGCCCCGACTGCGGGAGGGGGGGGGGATTTCAGAGACTTCTGAAAAAACATCACAGATCATTACTCAGATCTGTGATTACCCGAGTCTCAGTGACTCGGTGATCACAGCGCGCGCCACTGCAGTGGAACGTGCAGGAACGTGCAAAGGCGAGGACGTCATATGATAGCCTCCTGGAAATTCAGGTCCGCGCTGTGGCCGTCATTTTGCTATAGCACGGACACCAAGTGGTTAAACATATCTTTCAGCAAAGTAGTTTTTTTTACACTTTGATGGCTGTTAGAATTATCATCATTGTAACAGCAATGTTTTCAACTGTCATAAATGGGTTACATTTATAACAGCTGTGATTACTAGTGATCTGTGATTGGCTACAGCTAATCACATAGTAAAGGGTGCTGTGATTGGCCCAAGTACCAAATGATAATTGTGAGCCAATCACAGCCTCACTGTATAGGAAGCAGAGCTGTTATGAATCACATTAATTCATAACAGCTTTGATGACATTGTGATCATGTGACCGCAGAGCAATCACATGATCTTCAGGACGCGTTCCAGGCTAGAATACATACAGTGCCTTGAAAAAGTATTCATACCCCTTGAAATTTTCCATATTTTGTCATGTTGCATCCAAAAACGTAAACATATTTTATTGTGATTTTATGTGATAGACCAACACAAAGTGGCACATAATTGTGAAGTGAAAGGAAAATGATAAATGGTTTTCAATTTTTTTTTACAAATAAATATATAAAAAGTGTGGTGTGCATTTATATTCAGCCCCCCCTGAGTCAATACTTTGTAGAACCACTTTTTTACTGCAATTACAGCTGAAACTCTTTTGCAGACTCTTATGCCGTGTACACACGGTCGGACTTTCTATCCTACTTGGTCCGGCACACTTTCTGACGGACTTTGTCCACCAGGTGCGCCGGACTTTAAAACGGACGGACTTGCCCACACACGACCGGACTTTGCGGCGGGCTAAGTCCGCCCGTCTTTCCGACGGACTTTCGTCGGAGTTACGGCGGACTTTCAGAATGAACGGACTTGCCCACACACGGACAAGTCCGTTCATTTTGAACGTGACTCAGGTGCAACGGGACTAGAAAAGGATGTCAATCTTGCCGATTTTTTCGGCGAGATTGACACCTTGCGAGCCCCATCGAGGGTCATACCAGGCCCTTAGGTCTGGTATGGATTATAAGGGGAACCCCCCTACGCCGAAAAACCGGCGTGGGGTCCCCCCTAAAATCCATACCAGACCCCGATCCGAGCACGCAGCCTGGCCGGCCAGGAAAGGGGGTGGGGACGAGCGAGCGCCCCCCCTCCTGAACCGTACCAGGCCGCATGCCCTCAACATGGGGGGTGGGTGCTTTGGGGGAGGGGGGCGCCCTGCGGGGCCCCCCCACCCCAAAGCACCTTGTCCCCATGTTGATGAGGACAAGGGCCTCTTCCCGACAACCCTGGCCGTTGGTTGTCGGGGTCTGCGGGCGGGGGGCTTATCGGAATCCGGGAGCCCCCTATAATAAGAGGGCCCCCAGATCCCGGCCCCCCCACCCTATGTGAATGAGTATGGGGTACTCTCCCGGCGTCCAGTTGGTTCTTCTCCGCTCTCTTCTCCCGGTGTTCCAGTTCTTCGGCCGGCTCCTCCGCTGTCTTCAGGTAGCTCTCTTGCCGGAAGAGGTCCGGACTTCTGGGCTTCTGGGCTTCTTGTCTTCTCTTCTCTTCTCCAGATGTTGACACGACGCTCTCTCCGGCTGGACTGCTCTCTGAGGGCTGCGTTGTGACTTATATAGGCGGAGACCCCGCCCCCTTTTGATGTCACAGTCCCTGGGCATGCTGGGACTGTGACGTTTTAGGGGGCGTGGTCAACATCACCCAGTGACCACGCCCCCTAAAACGTCACAGTCCCAGCATGCCCAGGGACTGTGACATCAAAAGGGGGCGGGGTCTCCGCCTATATAAGTCACAACGCAGCCCTCAGAGAGCAGTCCAGCCGGAGAGAGCGTCGTGTCAACATCTGGAGAAGAGAAGAGAAGCCCAGAAGCCCAGATGTCCGGACCTCTGCTGGCAAGAGAGCTACCTGAAGACAGCGGAGGAGCCGGCCGAAGAACTGGAACACCGGGAGAAGAGAGTGGAGAAGAACCAACCGGACGCCGGGAGAAGATGAACCGGAGAGACCCCCGAAGCCGGAAGAAGACCCACGAAGCCGGAGGAAGACCCCCCCCGGAGCTGTTTAATAAAATATTTTAAAAACCTGTGTAGTGTTTTATTTACACTTTTTTACCTGGGTGAATGGGTAGGGGTACCATGTACCCCATACTCATTCACATAGGGTGGGGGGGCTGGGATCTGGGGGCCCTCTTATTATAGGGGGCTCCCGGATTCCGATAAGCCCCCCCGCCCGCAGACCCCGACAACCAACGGCCAGGGTTGTCGGGAAGAGGCCCTTGTCCTCATCAACATGGGGACAAGGTGCTTTGGGGTGGGGGGGCCCCGCAGGGCGCCCCCCTCCCCCAAAGCACCCACCCCCCATGTTGAGGGCATGCGGCCTGGTCCGGTTCAGGAGGGGGGGGGGCGCTCGCTCGTCCTCACCACCTTTCCTGGCCGGCCAGGCTGCGTGCTCGGATCGGGGTCTGGTATGGATTTTAGGGGGGGCCCCACGCCGGTTTTTCGGCGTAAGGGGGGTTCCCCTTATAATCCATACCAGACCTAAGGGCCTGGTATGCTCCGCGCTCGCCGCAATAGGAAAATTTGTTTTTCCTATTGCAGCGAGCGCGAAATGCAATACCCTGCCCTTGTGTCGTATCTGGTCCGTTGGACCAGCATACACACGAGCGGGCTTTCCGTCGGACTAGCACACAGACAAGCGGACTTTCCGCCAGAAGCTGAGTCCGACGGAAAGATTTAAAACTTGTTTCAAATCTAGGTCCGGCGGGCTTTTGGGAAAAAGTCAGCCGGAAAAGTCCGCCGGAGCCCACACACGGGCGGATTGTCCGGCAGACTCTGGTCCGCCGGACCAAGTATGCTGGAAAGTCCGACCATGTGTACGCGGCATTAGACTCCTTTCACACCGAGGGAGTTTTGCAGGCGCTATAGCGTTAAAAATAGCGCCTGCAATCCGCCCTCAAAACAGCTGCAGCATTGTCTCCAGTGTGAATACTCGAGGGCTTTCACACCGGAGCGCTGCGCTGGCAGGACGGGAAAAAAGTCCTGCCAGCAGCTTCTTTGGAGCGGTGAAGGAGCGGTGTGTTTACCGCTCCTCCCCATTGAAATCAATGGGGCAGCGCTGGGATACCGCCGGCAAAACGCCGCTATTGCGGTGCATTGTGGGCAGATTTAACCCTTTCTCGGCCGCTAGCGGGGGTAAAAGCGCCCCGCTAGCGGCCAAAATGCGACGCTAATCCGACAGTAAACCGCGTTTTACTGTCGACGCTACGGGCGGCCCGGTGTGAAAGGGCTCTTAGCCCAGTTTCACATTGGTCCAATTTAGTATGCGATTTGTCAAATAACATGCCAAATCAACAGCTATTGCCAGCAATAGCACAGTCCGAATCGGTGCAACGCCGACTTTGCCGCGCTGCACCGATTTCCAAAAGTAGTTCCTGTACTACTTTTGGAGACTTTGGGTGCGATTTCAATAGAAATAGCAGGAACCCACACAGATGTCTGTCAAATCGCCCCCAAAGTCGGACTGCATTGCCAGCTTGAAATCGTGCAAGTTCAGCTGAACTCTCACGATTTCTAACCTGCAGCAATGTGAACCTAGATTAATAGGTTTTCTTCTAAGATTTCCCTGTATTTGGCTCCATCCATCTTCCTATCAACTCTGACCAGCTTCCCTGTCCCCTGCTGAAGAAAATCATCCCCACAACATGATACTCCCACCGCCATATTTCACAGTGGGGATGGTGTGTTCAGGGTGATGTGAAGTGTTAGTTTTCCACCACACATAGCATTTTGCTTTTAGGCCAAAAAGTTCAATTTTGGTCTCATCTGACCAGAGCATCTTCTTTTACATGTTTGCTGTGTCTCCCACATGGCTTCTGGCAAACTGCAAAATGGGACTTCTTTCAACAATGGCTTTCTTCTTGCCACTCTTCCATAAATTACAGATTTGTGGAGTGCACGACTAATGCCGCGTACACACGGTCCTACTTTTCGTCTACAAAAGTCGGACAGCCTGTCCGACAGACTTCCGGCAGACTTTCGGCGGACTTGCGGCGGACTTGCTGCAGACTTTCTAACGAACAGACTTGCCCACACACGACCACACAAAAGTACGAAAGCTTAGTACGCGGTGACGTACACCAAGTCCGACGAGACTATAAAACGGAAGTTCAATAGCCCGTACGACACCCTTTGGGCTCCTTCTGCTAATCTCGTGTTTATCTCGTGTTAGTAGAAGTTTGGTGAGAGACGATTCGCGCTTGTGAGACTCGTATTTTTCAGTTCGTTTTAACTGTTGTTCAGTCTGTGCTTGTGAGGTTTGTATCTGCTTTTCAGTGCGTTTGGTCAGTTGGCATTGAGAAATCTTTGTTTTATTGGCCGCTCGTTCCTGATTTTCAGGTCGCTCTTCACAGGCCTTGCTGTTCTTCAGTGCGTTCTGTTTAGTGCGTTCTGACCAGCCGACCGTTTTGAAGCCATGTTACCTGTACGTACTCGTCGTCGAGCTCGTGCATTGTATGTGCTTGGTGCTGTAGTTTATTCTTCAGACCAAGACCAGTCCATGAACAGGGCGAGGAGGAGTTCATGGACCAAGAATTGGTTGCTTCAGCGTGACCAGTTCTCTCATATGCCTTTGCTCCGTGAGATCCGTGAGAATAATCCTGAGGATTTCAGGAACTTTCTCCGGATGACGGACCCCGTTTTTGATCGTTTGGTGGCTTTGCTGACCCCCTATATCAGCAGGCAGGATACCTGCATGAGGCAAGCCATCACTCCGGAGCAGAGGCTGGTCGCTACCTTGCGGTATTTGGCCACAGGGAGAAGCCTGCAGGACCTTAAGTTCTCGACAGGCATCTCCCCCCAGGCTCTGGGGATCATTATCCCAGAGACCTGTTCTGCCATCATACAGGTCCTGCAGAAGGACTATATTAAGGTAAGATATTTTTCTTTTATTAGCATCACATGTTCTTTTATGTAATCTTTGATAATGTAATGTATTTCTTGCTTCAAACACTACTTACCATCATTGCAATATAGTGTGAATGTCCCCTTTTTATCCTCACACATGCTGGAATTTTTTCCTGTTATTTTTTGTCATGCATGTATATTTTCCTTTAATAACCTTCCCAGCATGAAGTGATGGGAACATATCCACCTAGTCTACTCATTTTGAATGTATTTTGTTGGAGTGTATTTAGTGTGCTGCTAATGAGCAATTATCTAGATTTCACAACCCCCCCCCCCCCCACCTAAACTCAATCCAAATAGTGTGCTGCTAATGAGCAATTATCTAGATTTCACAACCCCCCCCCCCCCACCTAAACTCAATCCAAATAGTGTGCTGCTAATGAGCAATTATCTAGATTTCACAACCCCCCCCCCCCCCCCACCTAAACTCAATCCAAATAGTGTGCTGCTAATGAGCAATTATCTAGATTTCACAACCCCCCCCCCCCCCCCCCCACCTAAACTCAATCCAAATAGTGTGCTGCTAATGAGCAATTATCTAGATTTCACAACCCCCCCCCCCCCACCTAAACTCAATCCAAATAGTGTGCTGCTAATGAGCAATTATCTAGATTTCACAACCCCCCCCCCCCACCTAAACTCAATCCAAATAGTGTGCTGCTAATGAGCAATTATCTAGATTTCACAACCCCCCCCCCCCCCCCACCTAAACTCAATCCAAATAGTGTGCTGCTAATGAGCAATTATCTAGATTTCACAACCCCCCCCCCCCCACCTAAACTCAATCCAAATAGTGTGCTGCTAATGAGCAATTATCTAGATTTCACAACCCCCCCCCCCCCCCCCACCTAAACTCAATCCAAATAGTGTGCTGCTAATGAGCAATTATCTAGATTTCACAACCCCCCCCCCCCCCACCTAAACTCAATCCAAATAGTGTGCTGCTAATGAGCAATTATCTAGATTTCACAACCCCCCCCCCCCACCTAAACTCAATCCAAATAGTGTGCTGCTAATGAGCAATTATCTAGATTTCACAACCCCCCCCCCCCCCCCACCTAAACTCAATCCAAATAGTGTGCTGCTAATGAGCAATTATCTAGATTTCACAACCCCCCCCCCCCACCTAAACTCAATCCAAATAGTGTGCTGCTAATGAGCAATTATCTAGATTTCACAACCCCCCCCCCCCCACCTAAACTCAATCCAAATAGTGTGCTGCTAATGAGCAATTATCTAGATTTCACAACCCCCCCCCCCCCACCTAAACTCAATCCAAATAGTGTGCTGCTAATGAGCAATTATCTAGATTTCACAACCCCCCCCCCCCCCCCACCTAAACTCAATCCAAATAGTGTGCTGCTAATGAGCAATTATCTAGATTTCACAACCCCCCCCCCCCCCCCACCTAAACTCAATCCAAATAGTGTGCTGCTAATGAGCAATTATCTAGATTTCACAACCCCCCCCCCCCCACCTAAACTCAATCCAAATAGTGTGCTGCTAATGAGCAATTATCTAGATTTCACAACCCCCCCCCCCCCCCACCTAAACTCAATCCAAATAGTGTGCTGCTAATGAGCAATTATCTAGATTTCACAACCCCCCCCCCCCCCCACCTAAACTCAATCCAAATAGTGTGCTGCTAATGAGCAATTATCTAGATTTCACAACCCCCCCCCCCCACCTAAACTCAATCCAAATAGTGTGCTGCTAATGAGCAATTATCTAGATTTCACAACCCCCCCCCCCCCCACCTAAACTCAATCCAAATAGTGTGCTGCTAATGAGCAATTATCTAGATTTCACAACCCCCCCCCCCCCCCACCTAAACTCAATCCAAATAGTGTGCTGCTAATGAGCAATTATCTAGATTTCACAACCCCCCCACCCCCACCCTCGTTAAAATTTGCTTGAATGTTCTGTGGTCTTGATTTGTCTAAAGCAAATATATGTTGCAGTTTGCAAAATGCATGTGCACTCTACAAGTGCATTTGTTCCAGTGCTTTAGTAAATGAGCAGAAGCTCTGCTGATTTCCATCATCAAATCATATGCAAGCCTCAAAGTGTTTTCATTAATTGCCCTTGCCTGTGATTGTGTACTCCTTTCAACATGAATGCCTTTTTACATTACCTCATTTACTGTAAGCTGGTTAGCAACTGCACCTGCAGAGTGCGACAACTGCAGTCTTGTAGCCTTTTTAGTCCCTAAATTCCTGCGTGTCCTAAAAGTAATATTTTTTAGGGATTTCACAACCCCCTAAAATGTAATCAATGTTCCATCAGAGGGGGTGAGCAATCTGATAAGTGTGCCTTTCCATATTAGTTATTCCAGAGGAATTAAATTATTGAATGTTATACTGATGCTGGGGAATAATGTTTTTAATTGTCTAATTTTCTTGCAATGTTAGCTTCCAAATTAATTGATTTTGGTTTTCTTGTTTGATTCCCCAGTTTCCTTCAACGCCACAGGAATGGCAGACTGTGGCATC
Organism: Lithobates septentrionalis; assembly: GCA_037952835.1. Lineage (NCBI taxonomy): Eukaryota > Metazoa > Chordata > Amphibia > Anura > Ranidae > Lithobates > Lithobates septentrionalis. The sequence continues at coordinate 142,357 of JBBDGP010001236.1, forward strand.
CCATTTTGCCAGCCGTTGGGACTTTCCCAATTGTGGAGGGGCTATAGATGGGAAACATGTCCACATTGTGCCACCACCCCATTCGGGGTCATATTATTTTAATTATAAGGGGTTCCACAGTATTGTTTTAATGGCGGTGGTGTCGGCACACTATGATTTTTTATATGTGGACGTGGGGAAGAATGGCCGGATGTCGGATGGAGGAGTATTTGCCCAGACGGAGTTCTGCCAGCGTCTCCAGAGTGGTGGGCTGGGATTGCCACCTGATGAGGATAACGTGGAAGGACTCCCCTTTGTCTTCATTGCGGATGAAGCCTTCGCTCTCAGCAACCACCTCATGAGGCCATTCCCCCAAAGAACCCTCACCCCAGAGAGGAGGGTTTTTAATTACCGGCTGGCCAGAGCTAGAAGAGTGGTTGAGAATGCGTTTGGAATTCTGGCCAGCCGGTTCCGCCTGTTTCAAACAGCCATTAATTTGGCGGAATACAAACTTAATTTTATCATTTTAACCTGCTGCATTCTGCACAACTTTTTAAACAAGCATTCTGCCAATTATATAGGCACAGTTGGGCCTGAGGCCGGACAAATAGAAGCCAACCTTACAGGCCTGGATACTGTCCGTACTGGCTTGGCCCCCCAAAGTTCCCGTCAAGTTAGACAGCAATATGTTAATTATTTTATGGGTAGGGGGGCCATTGCAATGGGCCAGGATATATAATTTTTTACAATAAAAAAAAATATTGCTGAAATCTGGCATTATATTTATTGCTTGCCTTTCTTTTGGGCTGTCTCCTAGGTTATGGTCGAGCAGTTGTAGTGCCAACTGTATTAGAATTTTAAAAATGTCTAAATAAGCTCCATTGCCACTGTAAACAACTTTTTTACAATTATAACCAAACTGATACTGAGCCTTGAAATAACAAACCACACATTTTTTAAAATACTATAAGGAGATGTTTTTATTAATGGTTGTTATGCATTCAGTTCTGCATTTAGTAGAAAATGTTCATAGACAAAAATATAATGATATCTTAATAATGTAGCAAAATATAATTATATTTAAATATTTCTACAGAATCCACAAAAAAATATTTTTTGTTTTTTGATTTTCGCAAACAGGCTTTTGTTTTTTTTTTTGGGAAAATCAAGTTTTTTTTTTTTTTGTTTAAAAGCAATTTTATTTATTTTTTTTTTTTTTAACCACTTCAGCCCCGGAAGGATTTACCCCCTTCCTGACCAGAGCACTTTTTACAATTCGGCACTGCGTCGCTTTAACTGCTAATTGCGCGGTCATGCAATGGTGTACCCAAACGGAATTTGCGTCCTTTTCTTCCCACAAATAGAGCTTTCTTTTGATGGTATTTGATCACCTCTGCCGTTTTTATTTTTTGCGCTATACACGGAAAAAGACCGAAAATTTTGAAAAAAAATGATATTTTCTACTTTTTGTTCTAAAAAAAATCCAATAAACTCAATTTTAGTCATACATTTAGGCCAAAATGTATTCGGCCACATGTCTTTGGTAAAAAAAATGTCAATAAGCGTATATTTATTGGTTTGCGCAAAAGTTATAGCGTCTACAAACTAGGGTACATTTTCTGGAATTTACACAGCCTTTAATTTATGACTGCCTATGTCGTTTCTTGAGGTGCTAAAATGGCAGGGCAGTACAAAACCCCACAAATGACCCATTTTGGAAAGTAGACACCCCAAGGAATTTGCTGAGAGGCATGTTGAGCCCATTGAATATTCATTTTTTTTGTCCCAAGTGATTGAATAATGACAAAAAAAAAAAAAAAAAAAAAAAAATTACAAAAAGTTGTCACTAAATGATATATTTCTCACACAGGCCATGGGCATATGTGGAATTGCACCCCAAAATACATTTAGCTGCTTCTCCTGAGTACGGGGATACCACATGTGTGGGACTTTTTGGGAGCCTAGCCGCGTACGGGGCCCCGAAAACCAATCACTGCCTTCAGGATTTCTAAGGGCGTACATTTTTGATTTTACTCCTCACTACCTATCACAGTTTTGAAGGCCATAAAATGCCCAGATGACATAAAACCCCCCCAAATTACCCCATTTTGGAAAGTAGACACCCCAAGCTATTTGCTTTGAGGCATGTTGAGTCCATGGAATGTTTTATATTTTGACACAAGTTGCGGGAAAGTGAGAATTTTTTTTTTTTTTTTTTTTTTTTGCACAAAGTTGTCACTAAATGATATATTGCTCACACAGGCCATGGGCATATGTGGAATTGCACCCCAAAATACATTTAGCTGCTTCTCCTGAGTATGGGGATACCACATGTGTGGGACTTTTTGGGAGCCTAGCCGCGTACGGGACCCCGAAAACCAATCACTGCCTTCAGGAATTCTAAGGGCGTACATTTTTGATTTTACTCCTCACTGCCTATCACAGTTTCGGAGGCCATGGAATGCCCAGGTGGCACAAACCCCCCCCCAAATGACCCCATTTTGGAAAGTAGACACCCCAAGCTATTTGCTGAGAGGCATGGTGAGTATTTTGCAGCTCTCATTTTGTTTTTGAAAATAAAGAAAGACGAGAAAAAAAATTTTTTTTTCTTTTTTTCAATTTTCAAAACTTTGTGACAAAAAGTGAGGTCTGCAAAATACTCACTATACCTCTCATCAAATAGCTTGGGGTGTCTACTTTCCAAAATGGGGTCATTTGGGGGTTTTTTTTGCCACCTGGGCATTCCATGGCCTCCGAAACTGTGATAGGCAGTGAAGAGTGAAATCAAAAAATTTACGGCCTTAGAAAGCCTGAAGGCGGTGCTTGGTTTTCGGGGTCCCGTACGCGGCTAGGCTCCCAAAAAGTCTCACACATGTGGTATCCCCGTACTCAGGAGAAGCAACAGAATGTATTTTGGGGTGTAATTTCACATATTCCCATGGCATGTTTGAGCAATATATCATTTAGTGACAACTTTGCGCAAAAAAAAATAAAAAAAATAAAAAATTGTCTCTTTCCCGCAACTTGTGTCACAATATAAATTATTCCATGACTCAACATGACTCTCAGCAAATAGCTTGGGTGTCTACTTTCCAAAATGGGGTCATTTGGGGGGTTTTGAACTGTCCTGGCATTTTATGCCACAACATCTAGAAGCTTATGTCACACATCACCCACTCTTCTAACCACTTGAAGACAAAGCCCTTTCTGACACTTATTGTTTACATAAAAAAATAATTTTTTTTTGCAAGGAAAATTACTTTGAACCCCCAAACATTATATATTTTTTTTAAAGCAAATGCCCTACAGATTAAAATGGTGGGTGTTTCATTTTTTTTTTTCACACAGTATTTGCGCCGCAATTTTTCAAACGCATTTTTTGGGGAAAAAACACACTTTTTTACATTTTAATGCACTAAAACACACTATATTGCCCAAATGTTTGATGAAATAAAAAAGATGATCTTAGGCCGAGTACATGGATACCAAACATGACATGCTTTAAAATTGCGCACAAACGTGCAGTGGCGACAAACTAAATACATTTTTAAAAGCCTTTAAAAGCCTTTACAGGTTACCACTTTAGATTTACAGAGGAGGTCTACTGCTAAACTTACTGCCCTCGATCTGACCTTCGCGGCGATACCTCACATGCATGGTGCAATTGCTGTTTACATTTGACGCCAGACCGACACTTGCGTTCGCCTTAGCGCGAGAGCAGGGGGGACAGGGGTGCTTTTTTTTTTTTTTTTTTTTTTTTTTTTTCTTTATTATTATTATTTTTTTATCTTATTTTTAAACTGTTCCTTTCATTTTTTTTTTAAATCATTTTTATTGTTATCTCAGGGAATGTAAATATCCCCTATCATAGCAATAGGTAGTGACAGGTACTCTTTTTTGCAAAAATTGGGGTCTATTAGACCCTAGATTTCTCCTCTGCCCTCAAAGCATCTGACCACACCAAGATCGGTGTGATAAAATGCTTTCCCAATTTCCCAATGGCGCTATTTACATCCGGCGAAATCTAAGTCATAAAATGCTCGTAGCTTCCGGTTTCTTAGGCCATAGAGATGTTTGGAGCCACTCTGGTCTCTGATCAGCTCTATGGTCAGCTGGCTGAATCACCGGCTGCATTTTCAGGTTCCCTGTTGAGACAGGAGAGCCAGAGAAAAACACAGAAGACGGTGGGGGGGGGGGCATTCCCTCCCACTGCTTGTAAAAGCAGTCTAGAGGCTAATTAGCCGCTAGGATTGCTTTTACATGAAAGCCGACCGCTGGCTGAAAAGAATGATACCAAGATGATACCTAAACCTGCAGGCATCATTCTGGTATAACCATTCAAAGTCGTGAATGGCGTACCTGAAGACAAAAAAATGGTTAACAATAAAGCACAGTAAACGGTAAAGTATAAAAAATTGCATACCTGAAAAACAAACATGATAAAACATAATAACAATAAAACATTGCAGAATAGAATACAGTAAAAAAGAGCAGAACAATAGAGAGAGAGAATAGAGAGAGAAAGAACAATAAAACGACAACTATTTTTTTTTTATTTTATATTTTTGTATGTGTTTTTTTTTTTTTTCTTTTTTTGTAACTAACTTTTATAACTGTACCCGGTTCCAGGTTCGGGTCTCTCAAAATGCGATGGCATCTTGGGAGACCCTGTGAAAGTGTGCCTAGTCTGTGGAATGCTGTACCCTACGCTAATAGTCAACTAGTGAATGGTAGCGTTCAAAACATTCACCAATGCAAAGACCAGGATTGTCAGGACAGGAGGGACAATAATAGCGGGTGTCACGCCTATATCCGCGCTTGCTGCAGACACAACATCTTTTTTGGGGGGGTTCGTTGGGTAGGGGTACTCGGGAGGACATAAAGAAAATGCCTCTCATGCAGCCGACTGCATTTGGTTGGGGATGTGAATGGGGGAAGTACGGGCGCTGCAGAAGCGGTGGGTTCCCAATTAGGATTGGCGAATGCAGCAGGAAGGGCACTATGGGCACGACGGGCCTGTGTTTGTCTTTTTGGTGGCAGCGGGACACTACTTGTGCTTGCCACCTCACCAGCTTGAACTGCACTTATGGGACTCGCCACGTCACCAAGTGTTACTGCAGTGCTGGTTTGACTACGACCGGGGTGTACTAGGCCGCTGGCGCTTGCCAGTTCACCAAAACGCTACCAAAAAATCTGTTAGCGATCGCAGGGATCAGGCCTGACTCTGCGAACGCTGCAGTTATGCGTTTAGTGTTCTGTAAGTGACAGTGATCGATCGATACTGCACTTGGGTGGGCTGGGCTGGGCTGGGCCGGGCGGAGGGGCAAAACGCAGGTGCTAGCAGGTATCTGGGCTGATCCCGCTAACACTGCGTTTGTGGGAACCCTAAACTGCTGGGGACGCTAGTATAGATCTGATCGGATCAGATATTGATCCGTTCAGATACTATACCACTAAGGGAGGCGTATGCTGCGTGCGTGGGTGTTAGCGGTACTGGCGCTAATCTGACGCTGCCTGGGGCTGGTGCTTGCCAGTTCACCAAAACGCTACCAAAAAAACTGTTAGTGATCGCAGGGATCAGGCGTGACTCTGCGAACGCTGCAGTTATGCGTTTAGTGTTTTGTAAGTGACAGTGATCGATTGATACTGCACTTGGGTGGGCTGGGCCGGGCGGACGGGAAAAACGCAGGTGCTAGCAGGTATCTGGGCTGATCCCGCTAACACTGCGTGTTTGGGAACCCTAAACTGCTGGGGACACTAGTATAGATCTGATCGGATCAGATATTGATCCGTTCAGATACTATACCACTAAGGGAGGTGTACGGTGCGTGCGTAGGTGTTAGCGCTACTGGCGCTAACCTGACGCTGCCTGGGGCTGGTGCTTGCCAGTTCACCAAAACGCTACCAAAAAAACTGTTAGCGATCGCAGGGATCAGGCCTGACTCTGCGTACGCTGCAGTTATGCGCTTAGTGTTTTGTAAGTGACAGTGATCGATCGATACTGCACTTGGGTGGGCTGGGCTGGGCTGGGCCGGGCGGAGGGGCAAAACGCAGGTGCTAGCAGGTATCTGGGCTGATCCCGCTAACACTGCGTTTTCGGGAACCCTAAACTGCTGGGGACGCTAGTATAGATCTGATTGGATCAGATATTGATGCGTTCAGATACTATACCACTAAGGGAGGTGTATGCTGCGTGCGTGGGTGTTAGCGGTACTGGCGCTAATCTGACGCTGCCTGGGGCGACGCATATCACCGCCGGGCGATCAGGGGGCTAAACCTTTATTCGGTAATAAACGGCGGGTGCCCTGACACTATAAAAAATAATAGAAATAACCAGCGTCACCCGTAACAGTTATACGGTGATCAGTGGTGAAAGGGTTAACTAGGGGGCAATCAAGGGGTTAAAACATTTATTAGATAGTATATGGGGGTCCCTGTCGCTATAAAACGCTGACGGCGAACCTAAATATTTATGTCCCTAACTAGCGTCACCAGCGACACTAATACAGCGATCAGAAAAATGATCGCTTAGTGACACTGGTGACGGAGGGTGATCAAGGGGTTAAAACTTTATTAGGGGGGGTTAGGAGGGTACCCTAGACCTAAAGGGGGCCTAACATTCACTGCCCTAACACACTAACTGTCACAAACTGACACCAATACAGTAATCAGAAAAAAAAAAAAAAAAAAAAAAAAACCTGCTTTGTGTCAGTTTGTGACAGGGGGGGGGGTGATTGGGGGGGGATCGGGGGGCGATCGGGGGGGGGATCGGGGTGTTTTGTGTGCCTGGCATGTTCTACTGTGTGTGTGTGTGTTGTGCACTCACATTCCAGTCTTCTCTCCTCGGCCCGGAACGGAAAATACCGAGCCGAGGAGAGATGACATCATTTCCTCTGCCTCTGTGTACAATACAGAGGCAGGGAAATGATCCCATTGGCTGGGAGCGATCGCGAGGGGGGGGCCACGAATGGATGGCCTCCCCCTCACCACCGATCGCCGGGGGACATTTGCCGACCGTCGCAGGCACCGGGGGGGGGTCCGATCGGACCCCCCACCCGCGGGCAGGCAGGGACGTACAGGTAAGCCCTTTTGCCTGCCCGTGCCGCCCTGTCGACGTACATCTGTGTGCGGCGGTCGGCAAGTGGTTAATCAAGTTTTTTTATTTTTTTTTTTTGGTTTTTGCAAATCAAGTTTTTTTTATTTGTTTTTGGTTTTTTAATCAAGTTTTTTATTTTTTGGGTTTTTTAAAATCAATTTTTAAATTTTTTTGGTTTTTTCAAATCAATTTTTTTGATTTTTTTGGTTTTTTAAAATCAATTTATTTATTTTTTTGGTTTTTTAAAATCAATTTATTTATTTTTTTGGTTTTTTAAAATCAATTATTTTTATTTTTTGGGTTTTTTAAAATCAATTTTTTAATTTTTTTGTTTTTTGAAAATCATTTTGTTAATTTTTTTGTTTTTTTCAAATAAATTTTTTTGATTTTTTGGTTTTTTAAAATTAATTTTTTGGTTTTTTTTTTGGTTAGTTAAAATCACTTTTTTTTTTAATTTGTGTTTTTTAGAAAATCAAGTTTTATTTTTTTGTGGATTTTTGAGCTATATACGAGAAACAGCCCTCCTTTTTGACATTAGGTTAAACAGCCATTTATGTTCTGCCAAAACA